>JANTPZ010038139.1:0-11244 GCA_025593235.1 Vachellia pachyceras
ATTTCTAGAATATCAACATGCATGGGATAGTAATCTAAAGAGTTATAAATATAATATGGGAATTAAACAATATAATTACACAATCTCATGTTACAATAGATAAATGCTAGAAACCCTTTAATTTAGATGTTCCAAGTTACAATACCATTTAGAGTTTGTTTGAATGTGAGGTTGAAAATAGCTTTTACAGATTTCGAGGTAAAACCTAGGTTTTTGAGAATAGATTTTGGAAAATAACTTTTACAGATTCCGAGACAAAACCTAGATTTTGAAAAGTGATTTATGTTTGGGAAGTTATTAGTTTTTACGGATTTTGAAGCAAAAAAGTGGGTATGAAAGAGGAAAGTAAGAAAGAGAAAGAAAGAAAAAGTAGGAAAGAGAAAACCTAGGTTTCAAATGAGGTTTTGTAACCAAAATAGCTTTTGAGAAAAAAAATTTGCTTAGACAAAACCTCGGTTTTGAGGTAAAACCTAGGTTTTGAAACTAAACCTAGGTTCTAGAATTGGTTGCCAAACAAGCCCTTAATATGGGATATAAAGTAAAAAGCCTTATTCTTGAAAGAGTCAAAACCCCTCATTTTCTTTATTGTCCTCCTATCTTTATTTTCTCTAATTTTGACCCTTCTTTTTATCATATGACATTAAATAATCCACTTACCACTACTTTGTTGTTTAGTGGGTAAAAAAGAAGAAATTGTCTTCCTTAGACAAAATGATAAAGCGATGGTAATTGGACTATTTGAACTTCTTGATAAAATGGAAGGTAGAAAATAACAGTAAGAAGACAATAGAGAAAAAGAGAGGCTCTACGCCAATTCTTGAATGGTACGGGCATCATCATATTACAAATTTCATAGCAATTTAAGAACTATATTAAATATTGTAATTACTATAAAATTACACCAAGGATAAAAAATATATACACAAGTTTTTTTTCAGACAAATAGGATAATATCATTCCATCATTAGATACATAAGAAGGGTCAAGTAGTGTTTAGCATCTTAATGATATTTTTTGAAGTTTAAAACAATATATCATAATATAACTAACTTAGAATGATGCTTTAATTTTAGTTTAAACAAGAATATAAACGGAATGTCTAAAAGTTGCCAGCCAAATGGGTAACCAAATGCAAAGAAATAAAGATATGAAGCAAAATAATGAACCAATCCCTTCACATTTCATGATCGTGAGAACAAGCAAGTGAGAGAGTGGGATGATGTCGACATTTGATATTTTGTCCAAATGTTATTCAATATTCAAATTTGGGCACTTCACACAATTCACCACCCAGTTAGTCACACCCATGCTAAAGTTAAGCGGAAAATGAGGCAGATAATTAATTTACATACAAATCTACAAATGAATTGAGTCTAATTGAAAATGATAGTTGTTCATAATATGGTGAATTAAGATTCAAAATCTGTTGAGAGATGTGCTAACATTTAAATATGACTGTTTACAACAGAGAATATATGTACTTAATAAAAAATTTTAAAAATTCAATAAATAGTTTAGTTTTATGTAAAAAATTGGGAAATCCCAATTAAATCTAGTTAAAATATCAAAATCTAGATTTAGGACTTCTATTTTAACAAATCTCTAATAAGGTCAATAGATTTTTTTAATGTTGTTAAAAGATCAAATTACTCCTCATAGTCAATAAGAAAAATTGAAGATTAACCCTACATAAAAATCAAAATTGAACGCCTTTAAATAAATGTTTGTATTAAATTCAATCTTTATTTTATTATGAATATATAAAACTCAAAACTATACCAATAAAAAATGAAGAACTTGACCACCGGGTAGTCACATTTAATTGAGTTTTACATGTTTACCTTCCATTTTTCTTTTGAACTACAAGGGCATTTTGGTTTTTTAACTAAATTAAAAAAATCCATCATAATGCATCTTGGCCTTATTAACGATTTGTTAAAATCAGAAACTTGAATATGAATTTTGATATATTTCAATTGGATTTAATCGGATTCTCCCTAAAAATTTACCTTAATTTTTAAATCATTCTAAATAGAATATCTCAACTCATTTTGTGTTCTTAAATTACAATTTTTTTCCAAAACAATCTCTATTAATCGCATATATTAAAAGTGTTTCAAAGGGTAGTTTCACATTGAGTAATTAAATATGATATTTTAATAAAATTAGCACATATTTTTCAAGTGAAGGATTGTGGCGCATGGTAAGGATTTGAAAAAGAAAGAAAAAGAAAAACTATTAGTTAAATTAGGGGTTAGGTCCCCTCCCAAAAGATTGATTACGAAGGAGGTTATCCTTACAATTCGGATGAGCAACTAAAAGAACGTATATCTGGGAACTCTCAACGAGTTTGTTTTGTTAGGATATTAACACACCTAGAACTTTCTCTAAGTGCATGGTATAACTCAACATTCCAACTTCCATATAGTAGGTAATGAGTTACTTCAACTTCATGTCACAGTTGGTGAGCAGGTTTTCAATCCTTGATAAAATATTTACCGCTTTAGAAAATCAGAGAAAACTTATATGTCCTTGAACCGTAAGGAGTGACATACTTCCAACCCAGTTTCGATTGCCAAAATCTTTGCTGCAGTGATTCTGACGTGTCCAAGTGCCATCTAGAAACCCATTATCCAATGATTTTAATCATCACTGATGAACGTGGCACATGTAGCCTGGGTTGGTGCCCAAATTGATTCATCCACATCCAATATTACAACTCCACTTGGTGGTGATGTCCAATACATATTCCTAGAAAAGCTTTCTTGGAAAATATTGTGGATAAATTTTCTCGCAGATGCATCTTCCATGAGACAGAACATGCATTGTTGAAAAATTTCTGTTGTAGAAGATCCGCTAGATTCAAACACCCACGGACATTTGGTCTTCCATAATATCTAGCATACATGAGCAAATTTTTTCACCACAAGGCAAATCTTACCTTACCAGGCTAGCGTGTTGCATTTCATAAGAGCGAATCCTATAAATCACAAGAAAATAAAGTAGTATATATGTTATGGTTAAAAAACTCTTCCTAAAACTCTTGCTCCTTCACAATCTCAAAGAGCATGAATGACACTCTCCTCACATTGACCTTGAAATGATAGTCTCCTGTCATTAATAACCCTCTCCTGGCTTGAATTAAGTTGATAACGAGTCTCTCATAGGTTACTTGTCATATAAAAAAATTTATTTTCTTAGGAACCAACCAACGCCAAATTTCGTGTTAAAGCAAGTTGGCTACCTCATCAACGGATTTTGAAATGAACGCATAAGCAGATTTGACAAAGAAAGTGCCATCAAGAGAACCTTTCCAAGAAAATTTACCTATTTACCTTCAATTTTTCTTTTATTTTGATTTTTTAACTAAAGTAAAAAAATCTCTAATAATGCATCTTGATCTTGTTAACGATTTGTTAACATTACTAGAAAATCACATATTAACGAGGAAAATTAGCGACGACTTAGATATTCCTATCTAAAATGTCCAATTAGCAAGGACTTTAGCGAGGAATATTGTATTCCTCTCTAATTTTCCAAATTAGCGAGAAAAATTAGCGACGATTTGGATATTCTTCTCTAAATTACTTAATTAGCGAGAAATTTAGCAAGAAAAATTATATTCTTCTCTAATTTTTCAAATTAATGAGGAAATTTTTTTAATGTTTTGAGTTATTCAAATTTATTTTTAACATGAAATTTTAGAGGGATAAAAGAGTTAATATTTTTTTAAATTTTCTTATATTGTTAAAATTTTGAAGGGGTTTCCCCCTTATTTTTTTGTCCTAATTTTTTGAAACGTGTAAGTATACAGTTTGGAGAGAGAACCACATTCCCTCTTTTTTTTTAAAAAAATTGTCTGAAATGTTTAAGGGTACATTTTGGAGGGAGGGAAAACACATGGACCATTTTCACACTCACCATTTTCTAAGCTCAGCCTGACCACTTTCCCCAATCCCGCTTCCACTGACCCGACGGCACCATCTGAAACCCCTAACCCTAACCCACGGTCCCTCGCTCGGCCACACCGCCTGGTCACCGTCTCTCGCTTGGCCACTCCGTCTGTGTTGCTGTTCAGATTCATCTCCGTCTGTGTTGCTGAAGTTTTCTCTCTATGCGTCTTCGTCTTCATCTCCGTGGGTCCTCATCTTCTATTCCAATATTCCCTTTCAATCCGTCTCACCCTAGCTAGCAGCGGCCCCTCATCTTCTCAACACTCTACAACCTCCATAGCTCTGAGCTTCAACTGATATCTCGATGAGGACAACCACCATGGCACCGACACTTTGAGCTGTGCCTTCAACTCTTCGCTTTGGCGCCTCATCCTCTGCTCTGTCTCCAATATTCCCTTTCTTTTTCATTGTTGGGTTTTCATGCTGCTAAAATATTCCCTTTTCACGCCGCTCATCCTCTGCTCTGAGCTGCGGCACTGCTGGTAATGCCTCTAACACTAGACTCTTGTTGCTATGTATACTCTGTGTATCTATCTTGCTGCGTTTTTTCCCTTTTATTCTGATTTGTTTTCCCCTGCTCTCTTTGTTAGGCAGCCCTTCAAGAGGTAGGTTGAGATTGGAAGGGTTGCCCTTGTTAACTATGGCAAGGACTACAGTAAGCTCGTGGTCATTGTTGATGTCATTGACTAGAACAGGGTATTCCAGTTTTTTCGTTTGTAACATTTCCCTTGTAATCAGATTCATGGTGATTCAGTTGTTTGTTTGCATAGAAGTTTGAAGCAATATGCGTATGGAAGTATGTATTCGTTTTTAGTTCTTTCTGCTCCCTAAGAATCAAGTAGGATTTTATTTCACATTATTGTTCTTCCCACTTTGATTATGAAGTTTTTGTACCATTAATCTTAGAACTTAAAGATCTAGTTATATATATTGACTATGAAGTTTTTGCACCATTAATCTTAGAACTCAAGATCTGGTTTTTAAAATTTTGCTATCAAGTATTTTATATAGTTTGGGATCAGCTAGATATAGTACTTCTGTACCGTTAATCAAGTAAAAACCAGATACCCAAGGGTGAAGAAAGAAGTGGGAAATATTATTTTTCATCTAATGTAATTTCTGCAAAACTTGGAACTTTTATGCAGCGAGAACTTTGAATTCAATCTCCAACAAATGGGAAATATCGGCACCAGAAAATGCATGGAATATAAGCGGTGAACTATGCAGCACTACCGCTATCGAAGACTTCAATCCATTTATCAAATGCAGCTGTTCAAATGGCACTTGCCACATTACTGCACTGTATACTCTCTATCTTCCCTTAACTTGATTTACTGATTTTGGTCTGTTATATGTATTGTTGATCTTGTACTGTTCATGCTTGTTTCTGGCTTTTTTTATGGCAGGAGGGTTTATGCATTGGATGTTTATGGGGAAATCTGAGAAGAGCTATGAACTTTCACTCACCTCACCAATTTGTATGCCTTCTAAACTCCCCAATTTTCCAAGCTGGGTTAATAGAGAGCATTATTTATTGTCATCTTGGTTCCTTGAAAATGACATTTATTGTTTTCTGGTGTGGTATGTATGTTGTATGTGCAATAATAATAATATAGTTCATTTACACCCCATTTACTATATATTAGCTAGAAATTATGTTTGTACTTCCTTATATTGCTATATTGTTTTAGGCTGTGAAGGGATGCATATAGTTGTTTTACTACTTATTCTCTCCATTTTCTAGTTTACCTGTAACCTGCACTTGCTCACTATTTGTTTTTGTTTGTTTTAGAGGAAGGAGAACAGCATGAATGGATTTTCAACGCAGATCAAATGATAGATGAAAGTATGTTAATGTCATTTATCTTGGTGCCTTTAACATTCATATCCTCATAGGTATATTTTAGTTTTTAACAATCTATTTTACAGAGGAGGAAGATTATATCTCTCAATATCCAACCCACGCAATTGGTCAATCAAATGGTGATCATGACTTGGCTCATACAATACTTCATGTAGTTTAAATACTTGTCATTGAACATTAAGGATATTACTCATTATTCACTAGTCTTTTCAGGAGTTTAAATCGACATGTCATTTAAATGGAAGAACCAAATCTCATGTTAATGTCAAAAGCAGCATAAGTTTTATATGTAGTCCAAGCCAAGGAAGGTGTTGTCTCCCTGTTTCTGAGATAAAGTCGAGAGACTCGGGATTTCTCAGGTAATTGAATCTAGACAAGGATTGACACAATTTCAGGTGCAACAAGGAACTTGGGAAGAACTTCTTGATGGCAGCAGTAGCGAGTATGAGGAAGAAGAGCAAAAGGAAGATGTTTAGCCCTTATTTTGAACCTGCTCTATTGTTTGAATCTCTTTACTTTTGTATGTATTTTTTTTAACTTTTAAGACTTTTCTCAGACATAATATTATGGTTGAAGACACTGTATACTTGATATTACTATTTAAAATTTGTTTTTTGGGACAATTGTGTGATTAAACATAATTTGTTTATAAAATATTTTTGTAAATGCGTAGTTGATTCATATCTAAAATCAGTGATGAATTTAACGATAGAATTATCAAATTTAGAGATGCTAAATACACATATTTACCTATTTAACGATAGAATATAATGTATTTAGCGACGGAAAAGTAAGGTATAATATTTTAATTAGCGATGGAATTAGAGACGGAAAAATAGAGAAGTAAGGTATAATATTTTAATTAGCGATGGAAAAATGGAAAATGTATAATATTCTAATTAGCGACAAAATTAGTGAGGGAAAATTTTGTCACTAAATGGGGGAAAATTTTGTAGCTAATTTAGCGACAGAATTAGAGGGAAAATTCCGTAGCTAATTTAGCGACGGAATTAGCGACGGGAATTTCCCTCGCTAATTCAGTCGCTACATTAGCAAGGGAAATTTCCGTCGCTAAATTTTCCGTCGTTAAATTTAGCGATCCTCTTCCGGCGCTAAATACATTTTAGCGATGAAAATTGGGCATTTAGCGATGAATTTTTCCGTCGTTAAATGCTCTTTTTCTGATAATGTAAAGTTAGAAACTTGAATATGAGTTTTGATATTTCAATTGGATTTAATCGGATTCTCCCTAAAAAAAATGTACCTTAATTTTTAAATCATTCTAAATAGAATATTTTAATTCATTTTGTGTTCTAAAATTACAATTTTTGTCTGAAACAAACAAGCGCTATTAATAGTATATATTAAAAGTGTTTTCTAAGGGGTGGTTTCAACTTTCAATGATTAAATATGATATTTTAGTACAACTAATATATATTTTTTAAGTGAATAACTGTGGTGTACGGTAACGACTTCTTGAATTCACGTAGAAGTTAGAACTAATATTATTGGAGGATGACAACTAAGCATGATGTGTGCTGACGTGTTGCTTCTGCTGTTGGCTTCATGTCTCCATCTACATTTCTGTTTTCTGTATTACATATATTTATTTGTCCAATGTTCAATTAAGTTTTGGGGAATTACATTGAAGACGTACAAGAAATAATATTTAATGAGAAGAACCGTATTTATTTAAAATGTTTAAATTTAAAATATTTGACATTTTCATTTACTTTACAAATTTTTAATATTTAATGAGAAGAACCGTATTTTACAAATTTAAAATGTTTTTCCCTAATATTTTACATTTTCATTTACTTTCTCTCACACTATTTTTAAAAAAGAATATGACTTTTTAAATTTTACATATTAAATAAAATGTTCCTCAATTTTTAAAAGTTTCATAGATATTTTAGCGAAAAATAAAGTTATATATTTTTAGATATTTATAATTTATCATATATGTTGAAAAAAGTTTGTATATTTTAAAAAATCAAGATGCAATTTACACGATTTTGAGAAAATAAAAAGTTGGTATAATTCATTTTCATTTGAACTTTTAGTCTTTTTAAATAATTAGAATTTTTATGATGCTTGTCAGTAAATAATACTCTTATGGGTCCGTCACTTTAATTTTCCTTTAAGTTTTTAGCTAACCCAAGCAAGAGTTTAGGAATTTTGAAAAATAAATTAATGTTTAGCTTGAAGTCAAAATGATCCATAAATTAATATGGGGTCAGCATTCTGATGATTACGTAATTTACGATCTCAACAAGTCAGTCTTCCATTCTTTTTTCTATAGTTATTTTGTTGCCGCAAGTTATCGTACGTACGTACACGGTGAAAGGTAAAATGATTACATGAGAAAAACACGTAAATGTTGAATACAAAACGGGTTAGTCAAATGTGTAAAGTAAGTCTTTTAATAAACAAATGTAAAGCAACCAACCGGCGATCGAATTAACTGGTAAAACTTACTAGGGCTGACCAAGTGTGGAGGTCGATAGGGCTTAGTAAATATGCTTTTGGACTGACTAGATTGATTATTTGGGCCATATGCTTTCGGCCCAGGGTGTGGAGGTCGATAGGGTCGAAATCCATGTGATTCAAGAATGGCCTACACCAACGACTGTCTAGGCCTTAAAGGGGTTTTTGGGCCTAAGATATTACCGGCGTTATATTTGTCGTTATGCTCAACTTGCAAGCCCATTAACTGATCTCTTGAAGAAAGACGCATTCTAGTGGACCCCTCTTGCTCAAACAGCCTTCAACGCCAATAAACACCCATTAACCACGGCACCCATTCTCGCCTTGCCAGATTTTACCAAGTCATTCATCTTGGAGACAGACGCATGAGGCACAGGCATTGGCGCTGTGTTGAGTCAGGACTCACATCCCAGTCAGTGTACGCTCGTGATCTTTATGCGATTACGGAGTCCGTCGCCAAATTTCGTCAATATTTGTTGGGGCATCACTCTATTATACGCACTGATCATGCAAGTCTCAGACATTTACAGAACCAAATCCTACAGACCCCAGAGCAAGAGTCCTTCCTTCCACAACTTTTGGGTTACCATTTCACTATTGAGTATCGCTCAGGCAACTAAAACCAGGTAGCCGATGCACTGTCTCGTGTTTCTTGCATGGCATTGATGTTTGTGGAAGGCTCTTTTATGGATCATATCTACACTCAGGTGTGTGCCTCGTCCACCATTCAGGATCTCAAGCTCACTACCATTGATGATCCTACCAACACTCACCACCAGGTCAAACATGGTGATGTATATTGGAAACACCGCTTGGTCATTCCCCATGATGATCCAGGTTTGATACAACAGATCTTACTCGAGTTCCACTCCTCACCCATAGGGGGTCATGCTGGCTTCTTATGTACCTTCAATTGCGTGGCTCGTTTCTTCTTCTGGCATGGTATGAGACACAACATTCGTTTGTTTGTCAAGACGTGTTCAATCTGCCAACAGGCGAAAACCTCTCACCTCCATCCTGCTGGGTTGTTACAGCCTTTACCGATTCCAGAACGCATTTGGGGGGATGTGGCAATGGACTTCATCGTGGGACTACCAGTGCTTCGTGGTTTTTTTGTCATCATGGTCGTTGTCGATCGCCTCTCCAAATACGGCTATTTCACGCCTTTGCCAAGCCATTTTTCTAGTGCCGTGGTGGTCGAGGCATTCCTTCGGAATATTATCAAGCTCCACGGGTTGCCATGCACCATTGTCTTTGACAGGGATAAGGCATTTACTAGTTCCTTCTAACGTCACTTGATGAAGCTGCAGGGCACTTAGTTGTGTTTTACCACTGCATATCACCCACAATCGGATGGTCAGTCTGAAGCCCTCAACAAATGCCTCGAAATGTACTTGCGTTGCTTCGTCTATCAATATCCTCGCCAATGGTTGTCGTACCTTCCTTGTTCTGAATTCTGGTATAATTCCGCTTACCATTCATCGACAGGTTTCACCCCATTTAGAGTGGTTTACGGCCGCAACCCACCCCCTTTGCTACGCCATTCATCACTGGAGGATACCCCGTTTGATGTTCATTGCCAACTCTGTGAACGAGATGAGGTTTTAACAACGTAGCATAACCTTAGCGTAGCACAAAGACGGATGAAGACTTTCGTTGACCAAAAGCGTCCGGCGCTGGAGTTCAACGTGGGCGACTGGGTTTTAGTGCGCTTGCAGCCATACCGACATCATTCCATGTAGTTACGGAAATTCCATAAATTAGCTCTCCAATATTTTGGCCATTTCCATGTGACGGAGCGTATCGGTCAGGTTGCCTATTGTTTACGTCTATCATATCATGCTAAGATACACCCAGTTTTCCACATTTCACAGCTGAAACCATATCAGGGGACACCCACAGCAGAGTCGTATCTGCCACTACCACTTCAATCCATACCTGAGGGACCTCTTTGTCGTCCTTTCGCTGTGTTAGCGATGCGCCACGTGCAACATGATGAGAAATGGCTGCATCAATTCCTGGTCTGTTAGGATGGCCCAATGGCCGATTCTTGGGAACTGGAAGAAGACCTTTGGCGACTTGCACCATTTTTGAACCTTGAGGACAAGGTTGCACTGTACGAAGGGGTAATGCAATGGACCCTGAAGACAGGGCTAAGGAGGGAACCACATACAATGATCCAAACACTGGGCCTGCCCATAATCAGATGGGCCAGCCAAGGAAAAGTTTACGGATGAAAGGAAATCATGGAAGCTGAGAGAAATAGCGTACGCAGAGGGGATATAAATAGGGGAGAGCACACCAGAAGAGGGTGTGCTGTGTGCATCCTTTATGGAAATCTTCTCTTTCTGTTGAGTCATTTCTTTCTTGCTTTCTGTACCCCACCACTTGTTCCTTTTTGTTATGCTATAATATTGTCGTACCTTTCTGCTATTCTCATTGTACCGACATTCAACATTGAGTATAATTCAGTATATCCTCCATTACTCTTGTCTTTGTTTACTATCTGGGTAGCCATTATAGAAGGTCATCTATATAAACAAGGATGAGTACCACATCATTATTAAATTTCTTTATGAACAATAAGCAATCATGATTACTCTGTATGATCCCTCCATGAATCCAGGCATTGGAAAATTTGTGATTCCATTGCTGGGAGGCTTGTTTAAGCCCATACAAAGATTTCTTAAGAGTTGGTTTGGTTTCAAGGTTTTGAAATCTAGATTTCAAAACCTAGGTTTGAAACTTAGGTTTTCTCTTTCATACTCTCTTTTTACTACTCTTTCTTACTTTCCTCTTTCTTACTTTTTCTCTCTTTCTCTTTCTTACTTTCCTCTTTCATACCCACTTTTTCTTACTTTTTTACCTCGAAATCTGTAAAAGCTATAACTTCCCAAACATAAATCACATTTCAAAACCTAGGTTTTACCTCGGAATCTG
>JANTPZ010038140.1:0-14458 GCA_025593235.1 Vachellia pachyceras
TTAAAGAATGATTTTAATCCTTTGGTTTTGATATTTTGTAAGGATAATATTTTGAAATTGTAAAGAATGGTGGATGATAGATAAGTTAAATATGATTAGTTTGTGTTTTGTTAATATGATTTTTCTATTTTTATTTTAAATATTTTTTAATTTTTAATTCCTCACCGGTCTGATCTCCGGTTTGACTCCGGTCTGACCCACTGACCCTTAACCCACTGGCTGGACCGGTCTGATCACCGGTCCGGGTTTGATAACCTTGGTTTTTATGTATATATGGACCATATATAAATGCAAGCATTCAATAATGTCAGGTGTCACATTCGGATTTGAGGATTGTTTATGTAAAGGTTAAAAAACCAAGTTTATATAATTTAAGATAAAACTTCTCTCGCATATTTATTTTGTAAACTGTAACTCATGTTAGAAAAGTAACTTTTAATATTAATCTATATTGCTACAATCATTTTTTTGGTAAATTGTTTATTATTACATATCTTATTTCTTATTTATAACCCACTCTAACATGTTTCACATATATAAATAAAATTTAAACCTTGTTAATTAAGTTTTAAAATTTATAACACAGGTGCCTTAAGTATGACCAGTTACGATTCAATCCCTAAATTTTTGACCCGTCTAAAAAGATGTCCTCTTAAAATTAATCTAATTTTCTCTCTCTGAATTTCTCACCTTCTGTTGGTGTTTCGTGGGTCCAATCTTCGTGTTTAATATCGTTTGAATTTGGACCATGTTGCGCCAATTTTGAAACATTTGAGGACATTTCTCCTTTAAGTGGGTTGCATTAAATTTTTCATAATTTTATAAATGGTGTGATTCTTGGATATTATTGGTAGATATTGATACTATTTTGAAGAATGAATATAATCTTGCAAACTTGCCCATCCAGCTTCGAGTCAGTCAAACATGAAGTTGCTTTCTTCCCTGCCTCCTTAGAATTAATTAAGGTTTAAATCAATTTAAATTTTGATTCATGAAGTTTAAAAGTAATCATTTTCGTTCCTCAAACTCATTATGTCTAAAACTGTTAGTTTTTGTAATTTTAAAATGTCTATATACTTTTGACCAATTTTGATTTTGGTCCATATACTTTAAACATATTTTTGTTTTGGTCCCTAAACTTAAAGGTATTAATTAACACACTTAAACCTCCAAGTTTTTATAAAATTATACCGATCAAAATCATATGCTTAAAACTTCAAGGACCAAATAGAAAAATATAAAAAAATACAAAATTAAAAAGAAAGAGAAACAAGCTTAAAACTACATGTACATTTTATACAAGAATTATTTCCGCGCTATCTTATCCACTTATTAAGCAATTGACGTTGAAGCAAAATTTATAGTGTTAACATTAGATTTAAATCTTTTTAAAAGTACCGTGACTAATATTTTTAAATAGAGTGAACTTGAAATACGAAAACCACTACATTTACACTTGAAGAACCAAAAATCAAATCATGATAGACTATATGAACCAAAAATAGGTTTAACCCATTAAGTAAACTTGTAAAACACACAGTTTAACTAAAATTTCTTATAATTAAATAATAATCCCTGTAAAACTGAGAAATATCAAATTAACTATATTAAATATTGTTGTCAATTTAATGATTTTTTTTACCCAAATACCAGAAACTGCTGCAATCATTCCCACCTGTCCTGAATATCCTAGTCATAAGCTCCGTTTGTAGTGTAATTACAATGTACTTGTTTGAAAAAGTTTATTTACTTTCTATAAGTACGTTCAACAGTGTTTTTCTGCAAAACGAGATAATGTCCTCCACATATTTACCTTGACTTGCGTAAAAGTATTTTTCTACCAGGTGCCTAAACGGTCCAATAATATAAACAAAAGCCTCTATCCAGAATAGGACGGAGTACCGTAAAACCACAGGACCTGAATACTAAAGTGAGTAGACAATCAGCTTGTTTGGCATTCCGTTTGAAAAAGTCAAAAGTCCGTTCAACAGTGTTTTTCCTCATAACGATATAATCTCTTTTACATATTTACCCTAAGTTAGGTAAAAGCACTTATTCACTGTGTTGACAAACAGACCCCATAACCACAAGAAAGTCATACGAAAAGTTGAGCGTTCAATTCAAGTACTCTCTCTCTCTCTCTATATATATATATGAAGTCAATTGTCTTATGTCCAGTGCCACGTTCTTATTTGTTGAAGATAAGAAACATTATCGTTAATTATTGAATCTTACACTCAATGGATTGGAGAATTGAGATTCCAATGTATCTTGCTCATGTATGTGATCATTTCCAGATCTCTAACCACAGGTTCTATCCATGCCACTTGCGCAGTAATAGATGCCATCAATTTATCTATCGGGAACACATCATCTCCAATTTTCAAAGTGGCTTTCTATCTTTTATACAATGGCTCCACCAGCTAATTGAGACTTACCACTTAAAATTTTAAATTGATTAATCTACATCCACCAATCCTAGATATTTCTCAAACAATGACAGTGTTATTATTTTGGAGTATGTCAAAAGTCAAACTATATACATATATATGATTTATAACCACTCTCATACCTTCTTTATAAGACATCCGAAGGAACTTGAGTTGGATATCAGGGCTCACTATGGTTAGGATATATCTCTATGCTGAAAAAAATACTTACATAGCTACTTACAGATTGCATAACATAAGATTAATATATCATTAACGAAATTTGAACTCGTAACATTGTCTACAGTGACCCAATTCTTTATAAACTGGATCAACTTTTTTTTTGGCTCCTACCTTGGATTAGAAAATTATATATATATATATATATATATAGACATTAATGTAATTTTCCTTCTTAGAAATCATACAAAATATTCTTATATATACCCATAAGTAAAGGAATAGAAATTCATCCATCAACAAGAGAGAATTTTTCTTAGCAATCTATTAGCTGCAAAAACCAGTATTCTCAGAAGTATCAATATCCAGTCCACTACCTGAAGATGAATAATAATCCTTGCATCGCCATAGTTCCATCTCCAGGCTTCAGCCATGTCGTTCCACTCAATGGCTTGTCAACCTCAAAACCAACGATACAGGAACCCAAATCCATCGTACTGTCACACTTTCTCTTCCATCTCTTCATAAAACTCTGCTGAGTTCCTTCAGTTCTCAGACTCGCCTTGTCGCTATGATTGTTGATCCCTTCTCTGTTGATGCATTGGACGTTGCAAAGCAATTTAACCTTAAGTCATATGTTTTTTTATTTTTCATCTGCTACTTCACTGCCTTTTTTTCCTGCATTTTCAAAAAATGCACACAGCAAAGCAGAAAACATGACCTTGAGAGTTTTTTATTTGTCGAGGAAGCCAGAAGTCATTATATGGAAAATAAGGGCCTTTAAGGAGATATTGGTGAAGGAAAAAAAAAGGGATTTTAGTGAAGTTCTTTGGGTAGATGCATTTTTTTTTTGCCATGAACGCAAATCATTGTATAAATAAAAGGTCAAGTGTTACGAGTAGATGCATTTTTATATTGTTGCCCACCCGGTTCACCGGAGCTTCGCTCTGACTACATCTGGATCCGACCCGCGTCGCGTACCTGGCATGCTGGGTGAGTCTCCCAACGGTGCTGCTGCATACACAAGGCTCGAACCCGAGACTTTACTTAAGTTGGAACAAGCCGCTTACCATTTGATCCAAAGTTGGTAGATGCATTTAAATATAATGCAGGTAATGTGCATCTTGTTGATAACAGTGTGTGTGTGTGCTTAGTGCCTTTCATTCATTATATAACAATATACACTTAGCATTTAAATCATCATTAACAAGCTAGTAATGGGTATCTTGTTACCAAATGCTAAGCGTGTCTAAATCGAATCATGATGAAAAGATATATACACATTACTTGCATCTTTAATTGCATCATCTAAATAACTTTGCCAACCCCCACCCCCAAATTTACTCTGGCCCTTGTACAATTCTTTTGACTATCTTAGAAGGCTACAATATCCCCCTATTTTTAAATAATTTTTAATTGTTTTATAAGAATTTTTATTTAAAAATAGTCAAATAAATACATTCTTAATGAATTTGTATTTTTTTAAATATTTTAAGTATTTAAATTATAGCTTGAATTTCAAATGTTATTTTTTAAATGATAAGGTATACAATAAAAAAGTACAATATGACAAAATGGTAAACTTTAATTGTTACTTTAATAGTATGGGAATTTATAAAAACATAAAATATTATAATTCTCAATTTAAAATTTTAAAAGTTAGAAACGTTATCTAAAATTGACAAAATTCAAGGGGTATTGTGTATTTTAGCATAATTTTTTTTGTGAAACTTTGGTCAGAGAATTTTAATTTATATGTGTGTGTATATAATATGCTAAGAGCAATTGATTTATTTTAAAAGGTTAAAAAATTAAATAAATTATTATAAATTTTTATTTATATTTATCATATGTATCATTTTAAAAATCAAACAAATTTTTTAAAAATGATTAATACAAATAATTTAAATTAATGTATATGTCTTTCTTAATATTTTAAAAAAGTCAATTATTTTTTATATGAAGTATCTCAGATTATATAAAAAATAGATTTTTAACGGATAAAATTATGAGTAGAAAATTCATTTTAATTTTATTTTATAAAAGGAAAGGAAACTTCTCGTTTGGTATGTAGAATTGATTTTGATGGAAATAGAAATGGATATGGAGATGGAGATGAGCTTTAAAATTACATTTGGTATGTCATGGAAATGAAGATGGAATCCATATCTTTTGTTTATAAATGTTGAATTTTTTTTAAATATAACAAAAAAGATTATTTTGCATAAGGGAGAACATTTTGATCCAAAAAAATTAAACTCCATGGAACCAAAATAAATTCCATAGGTTTGGGTATGGAATTGAAATTGGGTATTTAGGTGGAATTGAATTCCACATAGAATTATAATTCCATCATACCAAACATGTCAACATTATGGAATTCAATTCCAATTCCAATTCCATTTCCACCCTCCCATTTTCACGGAACGAGAGTCTTTTCATGGTATTTAAATTTAAAAGCTGGTAATCTTCACAGGTTGAAATTTCGGCCGTTGGTGAAGGTTTAAAAAAACAAAGAATTTGCCCGTTGGTAACCTGCGATCCGCGTGTGACTGTTTGTATATACCAATCCTTGTATCCCATATACCATCATTCCTCTGTTTTTCTTCTTCGCACAGCATTGCTTTAGCCGTTGGCTCCGTAATCTTTTCCTTCCTCAATTTGAATCTGTTATATTTGTCTGTTGCAGAGGCCTTCGCTTAGAAAATCAGAAGACGCATTCCAAAAACGAAAGGTGCGTTCACTCTTTTCCCCTTTTTGGAAATTCTTCCCATTTTCAAGAAATCTAATCTTTCTGTACTGTTTAATTCATATTTTTTTTTATTCATATCCTGTTTGTACTTCTTTTCCTCTCCCATTAGGCTTGAAAGCTATTCGAAGACCCATTGCATGATTGAACAGCTATAATAATGTGAGCCTGACTGGGATCGTTATAGTGTTTGGTGATTTCAGGTTGTTGGAAAGAAATATATCAGGCTTTACTGAGGAACTTTACCCCTACACGGAAACCATGCTTTGTAATTCCAGCCAGGAAATCGGGGAGTTGAGATATTTAACAGACCAACTTTATGCAGCTTACTTGTACCTCTATTTGAATGGCCAAAGATTTGTTAGACTAAAATGATGATTTTTATGTGCCCTCAATGCTTCTACAATTGGTAATGACTCTCCATCTATCTCCAATTTTCCCCTTTGTGTGCTGACTCCATTGTTGATGTACATGATAATTCGCTTTCTACCTCTGTAATTGTTGTTGCTGCTGAATTAAACAACTCTAAATCATGCTCATGTCTTGAATATTATGTGTGGGGACTATTTTGATGAAAAGTATCAAAAGGTTGCTGCAATGCAAACACAATGGTTTAGGGAAATGTATCTTGCTCATAGTGCATCTCCTTGCATTGAAAATGTTGGTAGTGATTTGCATGAACATGTGGAGTGTATTGAGTCCTGTTTAAGCACCAGTGTTGGAAGAACAAGTGTGAGGATCAATGTCATAATGTTGCCTCTCCAATCTCTTTCAATAGTTGCATGAAATTGGTTTAAACCAATTCTCTTGAACATCATTGTGGTGGTTCCAATGACCACATCATTTCAAATTTTTCTTATAACCGTTACGTGCTTGAGAAAAGTATTTGTAGTGTTTATATGGGTGCAATTAAGAACAAAATTAATGCTGATTGTTCAAGGAATATTGAGGCACCTAACGAAGCAATTCCTGAGCAACTAAAAGGGATGGTGCTTTTTAAGTTCAAGGAGCAACAGACGTTGCAAATGACTCATATTCACTCACAAGAGCAACCCAAAGCTAATTCCAACCAGCTGCTGAGTTACATCAAGGATAGTCCATCCATGGAGGTTGTTGGTATTTCTCTTGAACCTATTGATTCTTATACTTCCTCTTTTAGTGCTACTTTAAGATATGCAGTTTCTCTTGATTTTGAGCTCTCCCTAGAAGCTAATGACATATGTGACATTGCATCTGATTGTGAGCCTTCTCTTTGTGATAAAGATGATGAAAGAGGTGTCCATGAGCATGATATTGCTAAAACTAATTCTCTTGCTCTTGATATGGTAAAATCTAGGCTGTTTGAAGTTGTCTCAATTTCTTTATCTTCCCCCTAGAAACATGGGAGGGTGATGTGTGTGGTATTAGTTGCTTGACAACTGATAGCTACCTTCACACCTCACATGCATTTTATTTTCACTTTTCTATCTCTTTTAGTGATCTCATATCTTCTACTAGTTATGATGGTCTTGGAAAAGGCTTGTTCAACGATTTTGCAGGTTTTCATGGTGAAATTTACAATGCAGTAAAAGCTAAAAGTGATGTAGCAATGCCAATCGAGTCAGCACCTGTTCAAATTGAAAGCTTGCATGTTGCTATACTATTGAGAGGACTATTCCAGATATGGATTTATTTGAACCTAAGGGCCATATTCTTGACTTAACTAGCATTAACGGTTCTTTTGCATGTCATAGCATTAATGAGTATTGTCTAAAGTTCCAATTGTTGATTAGTTTATCGCTGAAAATGCACTTAACTTTGGATGTCTTATTTGAGCATGACAGACCTGGCTTTGTAAATTTCTTATTCTTGCCACATGACATACCTCATATTTCAAGGTCTTTTGTTCCATACTTTCATGTGACCCTTCCTCCTGATATTGGGAAGTTCCTTGGTATTGAGTATGATCTCTTCAAGTTTGTTCTTGATTTTATTATTGGAAGTCCTCATAATCCGAAACGATTCTATGCATGGGGTCCTCTCTTGTGAATTGCCCCCATATTTAGTTATAAATGAGCATGCTTATTCAAAAACATGACCTTTATTGAGTATACTGCTGCTGATTTTGGCTTCTTCTTGCAGGAATTTGGTGATAAGAAATTCCATGGAGATTGCACCCCAACATACCTCTAAGAGCCTCTTCCAATCGAACTGAAACAACTACCAAGGAAGAGCAACAAGGGACTGCACTTGTTTATGATACTTTTATGGGATGAGAATTTTCCCTTCAAGAGCTTGAGGAGATTTCTTCTATGGTTCGTCCTTTCCCTCATTTTCCTTTAGCTGCATGGTTTGGTTAATTGCTCCACGATTTTCATTGTTGAACACAAGTATCTTTCTTTTCTTTTTGTTTGGGGCGGCATTTCAGTAGTAAAAGGTAGTTGATTTGGCTTGGGTACGTTTATTCTAGTTCCAGCTTCTGTGCAATTATCATCAATGGTTTTTGCCACCCTTTTCACATTGAGGACGTTGCTGTCCTCAAAAGTGGGGGGACGTGAGTTCAATTTAATAATGTTTGCACATGTTCTGTTGCTGTCAATATGCTTGTTTTGGGTACATTTATGCCAGTTCTAGCTGCTGAGCAATTATCATCGCTGGTTTTGCCACATTTTTCACTTTGAGGACATTGCTCTCCTCAGAAGTCGGGGGTTCAATTGAAAAATTTGTGCACATGTTCTGTTGCTGCGATAATATGCTGACTTGATACTGTTTGTAAATTCTGGACTGTTTTGATGTCATTTGCACTATCATATTATTGGGTTTATTCTGTCCCGCTGTTATGGAACTTAATTGAGTCTTGAACATATTTTATTGAAGTATGCATCAAAATTGAACAATACCAACCATTGATGAATGTCTGAATGAGATGTATTTGGAAAAAAAAAAAACCAGGAATTTCATGAGTGTTGCTTTTATGTACTTCGTTAACTGGTATTGACGACTTTAGGCAGTTTAATGGTGTCTTTACTGAGAGCATACCATTTTTTCTTCACCCAATTTGAATGGCCAAAGATTGAAAGTCTTTACTGAGAGCATACCACTTTAGCAATTTGAATGTCTTTACTGAGACTGAAAGGATGATTTTTATGTGCGCTCAATGTTGCTAGACTTATGCAATTCACATGTAAGCTGCTGCATGACCAAGTTAGTTTAGGTGAAAAATCAGTGCTGGCAGAGTCCTTGAATTTCAGACTTTGAGGTCATATGATGGTTAATCTGTAAATTTGATTAAGTCTTGGAATTTTTTCTTAAGATTCACATTTACTTGCCGACATCAAGTATTTTATATATTGGCCATGTTGATGAAAATTTTGATACCGACTAAAACTTCTTTTCATTAAAGGGATTGTGTGCTTTAGGAGTGTGTTTGGTTCGAAGGAAAGGGATGATGAGAGAGGGGATGGAGGGAAGGGCATCATTTTGTTTGGTTTTGTTGAAAGGAGGCGGGAAGGGTATTGGGAAGTTAATTAATGCTTGGTATTTTTATTTACAATGAATGTAATATTATATATTTAAAAATAATAATATTTTTTATTTATAATAATATTTTTTAATTTTTAATAAATTTGTGTAATATATGTTTTAATTATAATTTTATGAATTTAAGAATAATATATTTTATTTATTATTTATTTCGTTAAGATATATTTTTATTTATAACAACGTATTTTTTGTAAATTGATTTTATAATTATAATTTTTTAAATGTTTAATTTATTTTTAATTAAAATTATATATTTAATGTTTTTACTTAATTTTTATAGTAATAATTATTATAATAATTTTTTATCCTTATTTTATTAAAATATTTTTAAATTATAGTAACATTTAAAATTTTGAATTGATCTTGTGCATTGCAACTAAATGAAACAAATTCAAATTTTCTTGTGCAAGCTGTAATTTTAAATGGTAAAAGATTATTTTTTCTTTCTATTATATTTAATAAAAATAAATTAAATTTTCTAATCAAAATCATTAACCCAAAAAAAATTAACAAATAATTATAAATAATAAATAAATTATATTTTAATGTCTTTGAACTAGATTACTTTGTTTCATAATTTGAAGGTAAAAGTGCCCAAGCAGCTTATGATTAATTGGATGAACTTAAAAAGATAAAACAATCTCGTTTATCTCTCCAAGTTTCTTAAAACTTGTTTTAGATCTATTAAATGTCTTAACATTTCTATACAAAAAGAAATAAAAATATTAACTTGAAAAAAAGAAAATAAAATAAAAATTACAGGTATTAAATATTATACACTAATATATTTCATGTGGGTGGTTCAGGATTTTGATACAATTTTAAATTGCTCTAATGCCATTTAAATAACTTTGATACCATTTGAAAAAGAAAAGATATATTATAGGTTTTGCATTTTGAGATAAAATTAATGCATCAATCAAATATGCAAAACTATTACAAAAAAATAAGTCAGGGATTTGAACTAGAGAACTTAGGAACATGATTCTCATAAGCAATGATGAACATAAACATGAACATGAGTATGAATACAATGCCACATATCGTAAAAGTTTCTTCCAACTTGAGCTTAATTTGCCTGGCAAACAATTAAAATGAGGTTAAAAAGAAGAATGTGCAATTTATCATTAGCTAAATCAAATAACAATAAACAGTTTGAAATATCTGATCAATTACTTTCAGTATCTCGTTGTCCATTATATGTATCATTATAGTAACTATGACAGTTCTTGAAGAATTTAATTGATTGCATTAGACAAGTGGAATAAAAAATTTCTCCATCACCCACATATTTTGCATCCTTTCTTCCCCTATAATAGAAGACTTCTTTAAATACTAATTTTGGAGGAATGTTGTTCCTCCATTTTGGGTTGAAGCACATGCTAAAATATTTTCACCCTACTCATATATATATATATATATATATGTATATAAACACTTCTCTTTTAAAAAAGATCATGATTTTTTCCATAAATCGATATCGTTCTTCAAAGCCCAAAAACATGCATAATGCAAAGGAGTAAAAAAAAATCTTCTAAAAAACAAAAACAAAAATATAGAAGTAAGTAATGATGCTGGCTAGCCTCAAACAAGCACCATAGAGCCAAGAGTTACATTATATAGAATTGTCAAAGCTTGGGCCTTAACATTAAAGAACTGAGGGAGAAAAGCAAAAGAAATTCCTTAGTTATTTTTCTCATGAAACCAAACAAGAGTCATGGAAGAAAAGTTAAAGAAGCTTACCTTTTGGATTATTGACCTCATATGGCACATAAAATGAGATTATTCTTCAGAACATATATAATGATAACATCTTTGCCGATTTTTGTTACAGTCGGCTTAATATCACAGCAAAATCGCAATAAGGTCCCAAGAAATAGAAAATATAATTAAAAATTTCTAAAGAATGATTCACTAGAGTTAAAAATGAACTTTTGACTTCATTTTGTGGTAGTGAGTTTGATCTATCTTCTAAATATCTTCTTTGAGAGCTTCAGCTACAAATTAGAGAAATTCTCTAAGTTGTGGCCATTTATTTGGATACTAATAATATCTACATGCATGAGTCATCTATCAATACAAGCACTGCAAATGCTTGTCACATTACTAATTTGTATGACATCTATTTTATGCTTTAGATTATTGCTCTATTGATCACTAAATTTTTGTAGTGTATTGTGGTTTGGGCTAGAGGTTGTTATGAAAAGCTTGGGGATGATGTCATTAGGGAAAGTTTTTCACCTCTAATTAACCCAACAGTGGACTGCAAGCTTTCCAACTAAAACGGGGTTCAAAATCCAAGTGAAGGGGCTGGATTTAATGGTGAAAGAACCTCCAGACTTCATTATATTCAAGAAGTGAAGGATGGTGGTGATCAATGGTTTGAAACTAATAACTTTTAAAATTTATCATTATTTAATACTCCCCTTAGCTTTTTTTCATAAACAACATTCTCTGTTATCAGCTTGATACCATATATAAGAAAAAAATTTCAGTGTCTAAAAATTTAATGGTTTCCACAGCAAACATTCTCCGTCTTCCTTTTGCTTCCTATAATCAAAGGCGGACTCAAGATATTAACTCAGAGATTCAAGATAAATGGGTTCATAATAAGAAATGCTTATTCTTGATATGTTTTAAGAAGAATTTGAGAAAAAAATTTGTGAGTTCAAAACTAGCAAATGAGTGGGTGTACAATTAATCACATAGTACTAATATATATACCTATTTTCTGGAAGTCAGAGGATGCGGCTGAACCCATTAACTTATATGTAGGTCCGCCCATGCCTGTAATGCATTCCCAACAACAAGTAAATTTCATTAACCACTAATGCTACTAAAACTTAATTATGCACCGCAAGTGTACGGGTCGTGAAAATAATATATGATAAATCAAGGTTGATACCACAAAGACTCAATTTAATATGTAAATAGGCACTAGAAACCTAAATTTCATTTAAGTTGAGCAAATAAAAAACGAATAATGAAAATATGAATTTAAATAAACTAAAATATTAATTTTAATGCAGTAGAAAATAATAGTTGACACAAGCGACCTAGAGTGACTAATCCTTTCCTTAAGTTTTAGAGAATGTAATTACCCAAATAAATATATTTAACTTTAACTTGTTAATCTATAGTATAAATAGAGGTAGTGTCTTCTGATCATTTACAACCCTCTTTCAAATAAAACTATTATTCCTAAATAGTTATTTAAAATGTATTATCTCGAACGATCTCACTCTAATATGATTATATGAGTTTCGTAGGGATACTCCTATCCTAAAGGCAAATTAGAAATAAATTTTAATCTCACGTTATTCAGTTTAAAGGTCCAATGAAGATTCCCCTTTCAAGGCTAATATAAATTTTCCACATTTATACTTAATGTTGATCAGGCATTAAGCAGAAACAATAAGATTTAAACTGAATAAATACAATTAAAATTAAATATAAATAATGTTCATACATGCTCAAATACTTAAATTAGTTCATAGCTACTCTATATGTAAAAAGAATTAGCCACACATGGCTTTAATCAAATCTCTAACATGGCTTTAATCAAATCTCTAACAAGATTCAAGAAAAGCATAAAGTACAAAAAATAAAGAGAGAAGATGAAGGATGAACAGATTTCTTGGCGTAGCTTCTTTCTCCTTCCTCCCGACATGTGCGCTTTCTTTTCTTTGTGCTAGTGCCTCTTCCCTCTTTCCAGCTTGTTCCAGCATCTTGTGTGTAATTCCTTTTTTTTTTTTTTGCATGCTGGACGTCCCCTCTTTCCTTCTCCAGGTTGTGTGTGTTCACGCGCCCTGCTTTTGGATGAGTGTATATGATATATCTATATTTGGATGTATATCAAGATTTGATATATCAATATGACTTTTAAAATAGTCTTGTGCCACAATATATATTTCCCTCAAAACCGTTGCATTTGTTTTTTTTATTTTTAATCTTCCTTCATTTCTTGATTTGCCAAGATCCACTTTTTTATTACTTCCTGAAATTAGAACAAGATAACAAAATAAAAGGAAGTGTAATAAAATAGAAATGAAGATTAATAAAAGCTTTAAATTATTATCTACTATGATTTAATAAATCTCTAAGATAATGCATATATTTACTATTTTAAACTCAAAATATTTTAAAATAATGAGTCCATAAGATAATGAACTGGAGGTAGTGTTGTTGGAGTGTTATAGCTTTGGAGGGGGGAAACACACAGAGTGGCATATTGCCTTTATTTTTTTTCTCTATTTATAAGGAAAAGAAGGAATTTATGAAATAATGAGGGGAGCGGCATGTTGCTTGGAGGAAGAAACATGAAATAACAAAAGCAAAAGGAAGACTGAGAATGTTTGCTGCGGAACACATGAATTGAAGAGAAGGCCACGATCCATATATAAGCATTTAGGTTGTAAACTAAGGACTTTGAGTAATTATCATCTTTATTCCTATTTCCTCAAAAATAAAATCATTCATTTAAGTAACAAATTTTATGTGACTTATATATATGATCGATTAAAGAAAGTTTTTCTTTCGACCATATAATTTGAATCTTCGGAGTAGCATGAACAACTAATATAAAAAAAAGTGCACATTTAATGGTCATGAACTGGCCAAGTAATTTACAAATCTTTGTCTTTTAAAAAGAAGAAAGTGAGAGGGAAAAAAAAAAAAAAAGCGCGCGTACACCCACTATCATCCAGTCAAAACAAGGCACAAGAATTTTACTTTATGAAGATTGTGTCTAAAACTTAATCTCTCAATGAACGCAACTTTCAGGTTCTTAGCCCGATCAACAGAAGATATCGATCATAATGTTATCTTCACCTTTTTTCACTTTGAGTGCTTTGTACCCATTACTCCGGTGCTCCCACAGAGACAATATTTAATTTTTTGTGTTTATAAATCACTTTATTAAACTTTTACGTGGATTTACACCTTTCTTTTATCATGTGTTGACTTTACTTACATGTGTCATGGTAGATATTAAATAGAGATAAAATTTGAAAGTTGTTGAATCTTAATATAAAGTTGATTTGATTTAGGATTTTTCTTAATATTTGTTAATATTTATGAAATATTCTGGAAGTGATTTATAAATATAACTAAACCAGCATGTTTATAAATTTAAATTTACATTTATCGTACACACACATGTATCATTAACTGGATTGAAGTTTTCTTTAATTAACGGATTTATAATTTTTTTCCAATTAAGAGATCTAACAAAGAAAAATTAAACTTAATCTAAACATAGTTGATTAAACGAATCTTGCATGTATCACATTTGACTACCTGAGATGAGCAATTTTATATTTAAAATAAATTAATTTACTCTAAGATCAAATTGATTTAAAGGGAACGGATAAGAGATAAATTATTGATGGTTGAAATCCTCTTTGGTTCCTGTAGAGATCAAAACCAACAATTTGAAATTAAAAGCAATAAAATCCAAGTTATCGATCTATAAAGTTATGTATGTATCTATGTATGCATGCAAGAGAGAGAGGTTTCATCATCATTTAAGTCGAATTCGAGTGATCAATCACGAGACTCATCGCATTGGGTAGAAGCT
>JANTPZ010038142.1:0-18888 GCA_025593235.1 Vachellia pachyceras
AAGAAGAAGAAGAAGAAGAAGAAGAAGAAGAGAAACTAGAGATAAAGAAGAAGCATAAAGAGAATCAGAGGCAAAAAGATATATTATTTCTTTAAATTAAATAATTGCTTACAATGAGATATGTGAGGGCTATTTATAACTTCACTTAGACCCTAGAACTAATGATAAGGAAATCAAATACAATAAAGATGATATTGCAAAATCAAATTAAAATAAATGCTAATCAAATCAAATCAAATACATGATATTAAGATATTGCAAAATCAAATCAAAATAAATGCTAATCAAATCAAATCAAATTTGTGATATTAATTATGATAGTCTTCAAATATTTGCGAGATCCTTCTTTATTGTTTATGATTCCCATCAATTACTCTGTGGTTTAAGAGTTAGATTTCATGTTGATAATCTTTGTATGGATTGATTAATTCTGATTTTGATTAGGTTTATATTAGTTATTGAGTAATTTTATTTTATATTTATAAACTATTTGAGTTTTACCAAGTCATATTTTTCATCAATATTTGCGGTTGTATGACTAAGGACTCGTTTGGTAGCCTTTTTAAAATTTAGGTTTTGTGGTTTTGCCCTAAAACCTAGGTTTTATTCAAGAATTCACATTTTTTTCAAAACATAGGTTTTGTAACAAAACTTATGTTTGAAACCTAGGTTTTGAAAAGACTATTTTCTTGTCAAATCATACTCTCTCATAATAAATTTTCTTTTTCCTCATTTTTCTTTCTTTCTTGTTCCTCTTTCATACTTACTTTTTCCTCGGAATCCGTAAAAGCTATTCTTGTCATAACTTTCCAAACACAATCACCTTTTTAAAACCTAAGTTTTGTCTCAGAATCCATAAATGCTATTCTCCAAAGCCTAGGTTGTCTCGAATCCTGTAAAAGCTATTCTCTACCGGACTTCCAAACAAGCTCTAATTTAAGCTTAATTGAATATGTTTTCTAGCATTAATTTGCGTTCCACATGAACAAGCTAATTGAACCTAATGAAAGTTACACACTAGTGGTTTTCGAAAGTGTCCCTAGGTGATTATTATAGGGAAATTTACCATCAGGTCCTAAATAGAGGAATTATGAACAAAATGCCTAAAGATTGGTAAAATTACTATCAAGTCCCAATAATAGCTGGTCAGTTGTCATTAACAACCTCACCAGCCGTCAATAACAATCAAACCATCTACAGTTAGGACCGGATGATGGTAATTTTGACAATCTTTGGGACCTTTTGTTCATTAATTGGGTTACTTAAGATCTAATTAATGGTAAATTTCCCATTATTATATAGTATTTAGGATAATCATAAATTAAATCCACCTAGCTCAAACTGTGTTTGGGGTTCGCATATAGACTTAGCGAGAAATTGACTCCCATTTCTAAGGAGCATTCATCATATCATTCACTAAATCCAATTCATTCCTTCATTCATCACTTAATTGAAAAGACAAAAAATAGAGAAAACCATTTTCAAACTCAAATCAATGTAAACTTAGCACTAGTTGAAGTTATGTTTTCTAATAAAGAGGCTTCATGCATGAGAGAGATGACTCGGATTGTTCTGTGTTACTTCGTTACTTTCTGATTCTTGTTGTTAATAGAATACAATGGTATCATGTGATCCGTGTAGATGACCCCATCTAATAGAATAATGCTTGTTGCTGATGTTGTATTCATTGACTTTTCGTAACATTATTCTTTGATTTTAATGTTATAATAAGGGTTCAATAATTAAAACATAACATTCAAGCTTATGAAGGGTTTGAATTCTTGAGAATTTCTCACGAAAATGAAAGATTTAAAAAGCATTAATACTTAATTTAATCGTCTCACAAAAAAACATATATATGAAATCAACAAAAGATAATATTGAAACACACGCATCTCAAAAGTACAAAAAAATCGATTCATAGCAACTGCATATTGTGATGTAGGAAACTGGTATTGTTACATATAGAAACCACAAATTATTTCACTAATATATCAACTAATGATTGATTAACATTCATGCACACGATGAAACCGTAATTATTCAGTAGTAAGGGATATGAGTTTAGTTGATGGCTAATAAGGATTTAAGAGGAGGGAGTTGATTAATTGTTTGGGCCAAATTGGTTTACGAGGTTTACAATAATGTTAAGAAGCTCAAGAAGAAACGCTATTAACCCAATAACTGCCCATGGTGTGTTGAAATGTTTTCTCCGCAACTCAGAAACCTAGACTCTTAGCTTCTGTGTATAAAGCTCCTCAATGTCTTGCCTTACCTTACTGTAGATTCCTGTTTCAAGCACTAAGTCAGTACAAACAGTGTTGAAGATTTGAGCCACTTCTTCGTCACTTCCAAGAAGGTTGTGTACAACCCCAACTTTTCTAAACACTTTCACATCTTCCGCATGATCAATCAAAGAATTTAGGAAGGACACGTAGTTGCTTATCTCCTACTTGCTCTTTGAATCTGGGCACATCTCGTATGCCACCATGTTCATCAACATTTGAACTGTGAAGTCATCAATTGTTAATGGTCGAATGTTGAGCTCACCGCCACGACCAAGGTAAATGCTTGTGTGGTTTTTCACATTGTTGCTTCTCTTAATCTCAATCCCCGCTGTTATAAGTTCCTGTATGTTCCTATGTGTTGGAATCCTCTCTTTCTTCGTCTTCTCACCTGAAGGCCTACATTCATGTGTCTGCGCCGGCGCTGTTGGCATCCCATCTATTTTTATGTTATCATCAGCAGGCATTATGGATTTGATTAGAAGATCCAGCAAATGAGCTGGCTGAGGACGATCATTTTCGAAAACATTGTCAGGTTGAGATTGTGGTGGGACGAGGAGGAGAGTTTTAAGGAAATGGTTTCTGAAATGCTTCAAAGAAGAATCGTCGTTCTTGCTTAGTATCCTCAACACTTGGTATGGAAGCTGGTTCTCCAGCAAGAGCAGATCCTGCTGCGCAATTATGTACGGTGCTTGCAACTTCGATGGCTCCGTGCGGCCCACTTTGTCCATGACATGAAGCGTAGCGCAGCCATCTCGGAACAAGATCCAAGCTAGCTCATCATCGTCTAATCCTTTGATCACATCTTCTGTGTAGTAAGCCTTCAGTGCTTGGATTTTAGATCTAATGCTGTCGAGTAGTTTCTGTGCTTCTTCTTCTTGTTGCTGCTGGCCTTTTAACTTATCTTGCAGGTTCATGGTTGCCCACATTTCCTTGTATTCTTCTCCTTTGGGATGATGAATGGGACCAATGGATATCACCTTTGGAAAGTAGTACTTGTTGAACTCAGATCGTTGTCGAAGATATGGTGGCACCTGTAGTTATAGGCTCACTCTTGTTAATGAACAACTAACAAGGCATAATAGTTTGGGAGAGTCATACATACAGACACACACACACAACACATACATACATAAGATCTATATATATATATATAATTAATCTGTTGCTCCATATAATTTTGATTCGATTGGAATTCGATCCCTATACTCCGACTCAATACAACTTAGTTTATATTATAGTTTTGATTAGAGTGTAACCCAGTCCTTAAACTTCAACTCATTTGCAACTTAATGGGTCCTATGTTTTAAAAACGTATAATGATATGTATAATAAATGTCAATGATTAAATTCTAAAATAGTTAAAATTATAACATCAAATTGCAGTAATTTATAGTTTATGGATTGACTTACAAGAGAGCCAAAACTATTGGGAATAAGTTACACCAAATCAAATAGCAAGGATTGAATAACAACAATATAGGGATCAAAATATTAACTTTACCTACGCTTACACACATATGTATGTGCCTATATAGGATTGCAATGTCTAGTTCTTACTTTTTGAGATCACTATGGTTTTGGTATATATAGTTTCAAATTATAAATTTTCGTCCTCCAAGTTTCTCTCCTTCTAAAACATCGGTATCTATATTTTATTAAATATATGAGCAAGTTTACCCTTTGAATAACCAAAATCATTTTTTTTAAAACTATACATAGATTGAAATTAAAATGAGTACAAATTTTAAAGATCAATTATTGCAAGAACCATATGTATATATAAAAGAGAGATTTCAGGACATGAAACAGAACCTTTTGTATCTTGGCCAAGTCAACAGAAAAAGAAGATTGCCTCTTCCTCTGCTGCTGCTGATCTAGTAAACATCGTAATTTACTCTTCAATGAGGGTGATGAGGACCACTTGAAATATTGAAGGTAATAATACAATTGTAGTGGGCTTAGCCTTTTACAAGAGATGAGAATGTCAATTGGCCTGGTTGGCCAAGCGTTGAGAGGAGAAAAGCAGCTGTACAACATGTCACACTCGTTGCCTCAAATACTGATGTTTGGATAAATTTTTGACGTGAGTTACTTTTTGGCCAAAAGCTCATAATACGAGTCACGGTAAGGCGAGCGTCAAGCGTTCACAGCAGGACGGGGGAAGTTGGAGGGAGAATAAGAGTTTTTAAAGGAGGGGGTAGGGGCCAACACAAGAGACCTAGAAATATGACACGTGATGCTAGCATTGAAGGAATTGCAGTAAATTTCCAACGACCTTGCAACTAAGGAAGTTGGAATATTAATTTAAGGAGGTTGGGGAATCATGATATGGCTCAGCATACGAATGAGGAGCTTTTAATTCTCAACAACCATAAAAGGTAAAAGTAAAGAAAAAGATAAAGCATTATGAGATGATAAATTGACAAAGATTTTTATTAAAGAATGCATTGAGCAAATATACCAAAAAAAAAAAACAACATCTAATATCGACTTTTGCAAAATAAGGGAAGGAGAACATTCTCAATGCATTGAATGAAAAAACGGGAAAATCGTATGACAAAAAACAAATAAATAGGTTTGATAATTTGAAGAGAGATTGGAGGACATGAGAAATATTATTTTCCAAAGAGACTGGTATTTAATTTATAAATATTTTCATTTATGCCATTTTTATTTTTTATCGTTTTATTTTTTCTCTAAATTCATCACAATATATAAAATAATATACATACATATATATATATATAGATATGTATTATTTAATGATATTCATGTAATTTTAAGTCATTTTTCATAAAAATTTATTTCTCAAACATTTATCTAAATAAGTTTTCCTTTTTTAAAAAAATCACTTTAAGACATTTATCCAAATATAAATCACATCTTTTAACTTCTACATAAAAATAATTTTCCAAAAATCATTCTATAAAAAAATCACTTTAAGACGTTTATCCAAATATAAATCATATCTTTTAACTTCTACATAAAAATCCTTTTCCAAAAGTCATTCTATCAAAAGGTTATTTCTATCATTGCAATCCAAGCATACCTGTGTAGCTGTGTGTGTGTGTGTGTGTGTGTTTGTTTGTTTGTTTTTTCAATGGTGATTTCAAGTGCCTCTATAAATTTAAACTAATAAACTGCTCTCTTTGGAATCAACATGATGTTATAAGCAAGCAACATATATTGGGGCAATTGGGAAGATTCAACTTCAAGTTTGGAAACAATTAAGCATATGTTAGTAATTCACGTGTATCTTAAACGCAAATTCTACCCATCCTAGCGATACGTTTCAACTCAGTTCATAATCCTCTTACTCTCTATATATAGTATAGATATAAGATTTTTATTTTATCTTATTTATAAATCACGTCATTAAAGTTTTCATATAAATATAAAATTTGACAATTCATTTATTATTGTATAGATTTTGTTGTTGCAGTGTATAATATATATTAAATAGGGTGTAAAGTTAAAAGTTTTTAATTTCAAGTTTTTTCTTATAATAATACTGTTGAAACACGGTGAAGTGGCTTATAAATATTACGCAAGTTTATATTTTCAAGTAGAAAGAGGGAACTCTCTGTAGCTTGTAACTCTTGCTACATTTGCTATCAGCTTCGCTTACTTTTGGCCACCAAGCTTTTCTTATATAGTTACTGACCCATTTGGGAACGTGGTAGAGAAGTACTTTTACATAAGCCGAGGTAAATGTGTAGATGAGATTATCTTGTTTTGCAAAAAAATACTGTTGAACGTGCGTTTAGCTTTTGGAAACGTTATTCCAAACAAACACACTCTTATAATTGCTATATATACGTATGTGTTTGTGTGTGTATCATTTTTTTTCAGCATGTGTATTCTCTTATTAAAACACCATCTAGTATTAAGATGGACACATCTTTCAGCAGGGATTCAAATTATAAAATGCTAAACGTGGGCAATCCTATTGTCGTTGTTATTTAATTTGAAAGACAAGCAGAAAACTAAATAAAGCTTAGAAATTAACCTATAAATCATACTTAGACATGCGCATTTAGTGTTTGATAGTATTTCCAATATGTTACCTCATTAGAAGGATATACATGCGTAGAAAAAAAAACTTAGATTAACACTAATTAAATTGATAAAATATATTTTTTAAAAAAATTTCCTATATATAATTTTTTTGCCATCAAATTCCTATATATAATATGCAAATTCAATACCTCAAAATATAGCATGATAAAATTTGAAGGAAAAAAACACAGTTTTTATAAAAATATTTTTCATGCACCTAATTTTTTTTTGTTGATGAAAAGATAAAATAAGTTGGACCTTGGGACTCATCATCAAGGTCAGGGCACACATAGAGACTAAAAAAATGTTTAAAGAGATATATAAACACAAGCTATATATCAAGAGAGTCCTCACATTAAACATAAACTTCGTGCTCCTATTTATTATATATTGTATTGCTTTACATGGTAGAATTGAAAATTTCATCTGAGGATAAATCTTCTAAAGTTATTTTTTCCACTATTCACGAGGTGTGATATTCATATTCAAACCAACTAGTTTCAAATAATTTCCTTCCAAAAAATTTGTCAACAAATAAAAGCAACTAGCCCTTTTCAACCTCCCAACTCGGGCTTTCCAGGAACCCCTTCTTGCATCTTACCCCTTTCCATTTCAATATGATTTAAGCTCCCCCACCCTCTCAGGCACAGCTCTACACACCATTCCTACAAACACATACACATGTATATTTATATTTTAAAAGGTTAATGGTTATTTTTGTTTTGAAGTATTTGCAAAAGAATTGTGAAAAGTTTTTTTTTGGCTCAACGTCTTGTCAAATGTCAAAAGGATTTTTTTTTTTGCCAACAGTCAAAAGGATTTAATGTATATGCAAAAGATATTTATATATAGTGTGTGTTCATAAAATGTATGTGTATATGTATGTATCCTTTTTACATGTTTAGATAGAAAACAATGTGTCATTAGTTTAAGAAAAAAACTTATTTAAAGGTGAACATTGGCTTTTCAAGAAAATGATACATGATATTTATAACTACATTTAGAGGTGTGCAAAGACCCAATTGGATCGAGTTGCCCCAACCCGATGTCCCATATGAAATAGCACCAACTTAGAAAATTTAGTTCGTGGCTTGATCTGACCAAGACATAACCTGAGACTTATCTAGACTAGATTGGGTTAGACCGGGTTGATCCCATTTATAAAACACTTAGAAAAATAAAGAAGTGAGAGAGTTGATGAGGACAGGGGAGTGAGGAGGACAAAAGGTGAGGGAGGAGGGTGGTGTGAAGGTGAGTTGATGAGGAGTGAGGAAGAGAGAAGGGGTAGGTGTTAGATTTTAGGGCTGCATAACAGACTCAGTAATCCATCCACCCAGACCCTGTCTCTCCTAAAGAGGAACCCGATTAGGAAAAATGACCCGATCACAAACTGGACCGAACCGAGTTTGACCCGACCACCGAGTTGGACTTGACTTCTGACCAAGGTACAGGAAACCGGACCGGTGATTGAACCGGATAAGACAGTGGGTTAAGGGTTAGTGGGTTAGACCGGAGTCAAACCAGGGGTCAAACCGGTAAAAAATAAAAAATTAAAAAGTTAAAACAAAAAGTTAAATTAATTAATTAGGCAGAGGGTGTATGTATTACTATTCCTCTTCCCATGTGTTACTATAGTCTTCTTGAAAAACCTTGTCCAAATGCATAATTATCATTTGTTGCCACGTAATGATTTAATAAAAACCAAATAATGATTTAATACAAACCTGACCAATTGTCCAAAGGCTTATCTGACCAATTGTCCAAAGGCATAGGAAAGAGGGCGCATGGGAAAGAGATTAATTGTAGAAGGCTCAAATCTCTAAGCCTCTCTCTTCCCTCAGCACAAATCTCCAAAGCTCTCTTTTGACAAGCGTACATCAAGTACTATCAGAGTCTCAGGACCGCTGTCAATAGGCTTGATGCATTCGTCCAACTTTTGAAACCTCCTTACCTTCACTCTCTCTTCCTCTCTCCACCACCATCGGTTTTCTTCTCATACGCTGGGAACGAGAAGCTGGTCCAAAGAGCAAAGCAGGGTACAAGAACCAGTGGGCAGGCCAGAGAACTCAGTCGGAGGTAGAGCTTAGTTGGAGCTGGAGCTTTTTTTTTGTTAAAGTAACTTCGTTCTCCTTCCTCTCCTCTCCACCGGCCATTGTCGGAGCTGTAGCCTTTTTTGTAAATGTAACTGGTCGACCCTCCAACTTGACGAGTTGACAGAGTTACCACCGGGTTGTGGCGAGTTGGTCTGAGTTAGACCGAGTCGTCATGACCCGGGGTCAATACTCAACTCGGACCGGATTGCCGGCCGAGTCGCCGGTTTCCGGCTTGACTCGGCCAGTCCGGTCCGAGTTTTCTGTTCACTGATTCTGACATGGTAAGTAGACCATATGATTCAATCCAACCCAATAGAAATATATTAATTTATTTTTTTATTATATATATATATATTATATTTTTAATATAATTTTATTCATTTTTTAATTATTTCCAATTTTTTATTTTATTTTTCAACCACTTTTGTCCTTTTTTCATATTTTTCTATTAGTATTTTTAAAAAAACTATTCCACATGATTGGTCTAGTAACTTGGTGGACCAAATCCAACCCGATCCGAGTATCGGGTTGAACAAGATCGGATCAGTCCATGGACCAAAAAGCCCAATTGAACCTTTTTTGGGACCAAATACATACCGTATTGATGCTTAACTGGGTCTGACCCGATCTTTGTACTGCCCTGTTAGATTTGATGGTTCAATGGGTTTTTGGAATGAAGAGAGTAGATGGTTCAACAGGCCCTTCTTCTTTTCTTAATATATATATCGGATTGGAATTGATCAAGTGGTCTAATAGATTAGTCGATACTTGGTTTAACCCGTCCAGTAAATCTAATTTGGTCGGTCCGTTATACTCATTGTGTTTTTTTATCGGCTCCGATAAGATTGTATGGGTTAGGACAGATCAGAGCATGATACGGGCTATATGCATAGCCCTAACTATATTTGCTACCTATAGTATTTTCTTTATTTAAATTTTTCAAATAAATTATTTTAAAAATGTATCCATGAATTTATTTTTATTTTTAAAATTTCATATAGTTCGAATAAAAGAGTAGTTTAATTATGTAAAGGATATAATTTTTTTTAAATATACATTCTTCCATATTACCAAAGATATATGAAAATTTATTGAAAACATCAAATTTCGTATTATTCTTTATATTTTTAAGAAACTTAATAAATTATAAAATATACATATATATATATTGTTTATTATTAGTATTTAAACATTGCATAATTCACTCTTTAAATTTACAAAATTATTTCTAAAAATATGATAAATATTAGAATTTTAAATTTTAAAAACTTGCTGACACCCGGAGTAATGAGCTTGGGTCTACCTCTGTCCAGAACTGAGATACCATAATTAATCTTCAACGTAGCAAACCATACCCTACTCGCCCGTCGACCCACAAAATAAATTATACCTAATATACTTACAAATGGAAAGGAACACACACACACACTAGCGTTTCCATTCTTGCGTAGCCGAGCTGACGTTTTCAGTTCTTGCGTAGCCGAGCTGACGTCTCCAGTTAGTATCGCATGCGCGCAGTGCCTAATGATTTTTGGGAATTTATGGAAGAAAGAAATTTACGGATTTCAAAATAATTTTACAGATATCGAAATACTTTTTACTAATTTCGAAATGCTTTTTACTAATTTCGAGATGCTTTTGTATTAACTTACATGTACCATTAAAAAAAGTTTTCCCAAATATGCACTCAATCACTAGCCCCTCCCCACTCCTTGTGGCCTTCTGCCACCCCCTTATGCCCACCTACTGACACCACGCTCTCACCTTAACACACTTGTGTCTACCAACTCCCAAGCAACCTTGCTTGTTTGAAGAGTATGTTGGATTACGTTGCACACAAATCAAAATAAAATTCCTTTCATATACTTATCTTAACTTGCGTGAAATTACTTTTTCAAAAGATTCTCAAACATGCACATGGTGTGAGATAAGACGGCATCATAAACTTTCCTTACCTACTTGATAATTTGCTAATCTAATATTGTATCTGTTTACGAATCGGTTGGGAGAATGATTTTACACATATATAAATGTTTTATAGGTGAGATGACATATATGTGACGACATGTCATGTGCAGGTATTGATGATGTGACAATAACTGGAATAATTATTATTTTAATAATTGTCAAAGTATTATGGTGACAAAAAAATCGCCACCGATGGAGACTTTCAGCGGCAATTTTTTTGTCGTCATCTTTTAACAATGACTTGTCATCACCAAAAATCTTTGTCAATGCTAAAAGTCAATTTTTTGTAGTGCCACTAATATTTACTTAATCCTTTGTTGACTTTGTTGATTGATATATGTTGCTAAGAAATAATTACATAAATAAAAATTAATAGGTTAAGAGTAAAAATATTTTCACCTTTGCTGAAATTAGAGACATATCTCAAATATTTTCATGACTTTGCTTGACACGTTGGGAAAATTGCTAACAATTAATACGAACTAATGATAACTAGAGCTAAACAAGTAAATGTGACAACTTTCAAAATTTTAAAATATGATCAGTACCCTAATATTTTTTTTTAATTTTTCTATATTTTTCTTACTCAATATTTTTTCAACTTGAACTTGAAATTTTTTATTTTTTAAATACCTAAAATGATATATCCTTTTTTTATAAGTTTAATTTATAAAAATAAACCACAACTTGAATATAAAATATCTACTTCAAATTTTAAACAGTACATCTTAAACATATATAATACACTTTATAATATTGAATTTAAACTAAATATAAATTACAAATCAAATTGTTAACGAATATGTAATATAAATTAGGTTTATATTATGATTAAAAATTATCTATATATTTTTAGAAAAAGTTGCTTGGTGAGTTAACCCGCCGCTAGTGCGGGTTAGGCGCATGCTGGTCAAAAAGACCAACATACAAATGAAATCTGTTTTTCACAACCCAATACGCTATGGGTTGGTGGTTTCAACCCACGTATTACCAACTCTAATGGGGAGGATCTCAACCTCAACACGAACAAGAAATAAAATCATGTTTGATACCTTTCTAAGAAATATATTAGATGCCTTTTTTATAATTAATACATAGCTTTTGTCCTACTTCTCTATTTTTCATTTTATCATGTACCTTTTATCTTTATTTATCATATTTTTTAAGTAAATTTATTCTTTTAGTGAAGATAATCATGTTCAAAATATTATCAGATGTTGAATGTAGATTTAAAAATTGATTCATCGCATTGAGGGACTACTAGTTACTTTTAATAAACTCGATCTATGTTGATTATCATATTGATTTATTTTACGAGGCACGGGTATCTCCTACAGGAAACAATCAAGTTTAAAACTTCGTCATATAATATGGATTGGATCTCAACTATTGGTAAAGTAATTATAATTCCTTTACCGGCTAAAGTATACTTTTAGTCCTTTATGTTTACGTCAGGTTTCATTTTAGTCCTTTAAATTTAAAAAGTGCACTTTCAGTCCTTCAAACTTAACGCCGTTAGTTTCTCTTAACGGAAAATGTTGACTCATCAAATTTAATCGATAACAGACACCATGTGCTGTATTGACAACCCCTCGTGTTGTCAATGGGACCATTTTTTAAATATTTTAAACTTTGGGACCATTTGATAAATAAGTCTCTTATGTGGGACCAAACAATAAATTTCCCATTTAAAAATTGATTTATGACACCTATGCTAACAGAGAATAATTATGTTTAATTTTAATTGTCTATTTTCTTCCTGCCAACTGTTATAAGCCCAAAAGAAATTGAAACCAATCCGGTAAGAGATGGATCTGTGTTGATGATGGATGAAAGCCTACAAGGAGCAAGTGAGAGAAGAGGCCAGCATGGAAATCTGATGTTCTGTTTGATTTCATATTTTAATAATAATTTTTTCATGAAAAACAAAACCTTGTTTAAAAATATGGTTTGGGGAAAAATCGTAAAATCAATTTTATGTTTTGTTACCTTTTATTCTATAAAACTGGAGAAAAGACTGAGTATATGATATTTTTAAATTTTTATTATGGAAAATTATGTAAATATTAATATTTTTTCACCCTCCAATAATTTTTTAAAATATTTCTTAATTTTTATTTTAAAAAATTATTCTGAAAAATTTTCTAAGAACATAAAAATAAAGAATATTAGAACAGAATCAATCAAACACTTAATGGTCTTGATTTAATATTTTATAAATGTATTATATATTATATTTTTTAAAAAAATATAAAAATGTAAAATATTATAATTTAATCAAAACAGTTGATAATTTAAATTTTTTATGTAAATAATAATTTTATGAAATATTAAATTAATTTGGATCATTAACATTTTGAACCAATGATAATAAAACGTAAAGGAGACTAGAAAAATAAAATTAGATTTGCATCTGTTGAAAATATGTTCCACCTAAATCTTTAATCGAATATCAAGTACATTTGAGCAATAAATTTTTTTTTTTGATACAATGGGCAATAAATTTTATTATAATGAATTTTTCAATAGTTTTCTTAAAGAGAACTCACAGTTTAGCATTATTTTAATTAATTAGCGAGCTTCATTTTTTCTTCTTCTCATATGTAATGGCTATATTTTGGGGAAGGAGTTGTTTAAGGTTCTTGGAGAAAAGATGGGTGAAGATTTTGATGTTGGAACAAGCTCATAATTAAATAAGAACATACCGAATCATGAGCTCTCTACAATTGACACATAAAGCAGTAGAAGAATCAATCCCTCTCACCATTGTTTTTGTTTTTGGGATCCAAGATCAATGATGGGAAAATAATGCCCGCATAATAGATAATGAGTCAGAATATTACCCAAATAGAACTTACAAGGATGACAGATCTCTTCTGACTGGTAAGGTCATCAAGTTTAACTTGTTATTCTCACTATCAAAGAGCGACCTTTTATAAAATTTGACTAACGTTACCTTATATGGGCTCAGCTCAGATGACTATGGACTGACTTAGGATATTTTATTGATTCTTTAATATATATAATAATCATAATATAATAAAATATTTAACATTCTCCCGGTTGGCCCGTATAGCGTATGTCAACTATTGAGCCCAGATAAGCTAAGGCTATGATGTACGAATCATGACCATAAGTCCTCTTAAATCAAGTATTGCCTACAGACAGCACCCTCACTTAATGGCTCAATACTTTATGAATAAATTTCAAATGTTTATTTAGATTCCTACTTGAATATTTGTTAATCTCACTAAATATTGGTATTCAACTTGAGATAACAAACTACACTTTGAATTATGGTTTATCAGGGGATAAACTTTTATGATCAAAAGTGTGGCCTGGGGCAATTAATTTTGATATTAGTATTCGTTTGTTTAAAGTGAAGTTTATTAAATTAAGTAACCGGTTAATCAAAGGCGGTTGTTACAAAATTACCATTTTGAACATAAAAGTTTAAACCGGTATTACTTTTATTCATCAAAGGTCGTTGTTACAAAGGGTTTAATGGCAGAAGGTTCCATTCATGTTATGTACTTATTGTTCTGTATATTATTCACTAAATCCAATTCATTCCTTCATTCATCATTTCGTTGAAAAGACAAAAAATAGAGAAAACTATTTTCAAACTCAAATCAATGCTTTTCTTCTAACCTCATCAATGTCAAACCAGTATGTCCGCTTAACAGGCGTCTCTTTAAAAGAAATCCAGACCTTTCATATCTAGGATGAAATTTGAATTCTTCTGAAACCTTCATCAAGTCTTTATTTTTCTTTACTAAATCAATCTTGTCCATACATATATAATGCAGAATAATGAACAAGGAGGAAAAAATTTCTGAAATCTTACCAGGATAGGAGTCGAGCTCGGGATTGAGAGATAACGGCGACAATGATCTTCCAAAATCTCAGATAGCCACAATGGCCATCAGCTACCGCAGCTGAGACGATGAGGATCGGCGACCACAGTGAAGAACACCAGCAACGGCGATGAACATATAGAAGATGATACAATGAGAGGACGTGAGCCGGAGATTGATCGATCACTCTTCTCATATTTCATTTTAAATAAAAAGGGCAAGTGAGTCTTTTCACAATTAGATTCAATCTAGTCTAGGTCCTTTGGGACTTCAAATTTATCTAATGATTTTTTGGGTTCTTACTTCTTACTGTGATAATTTCTCTTCCACAGGCCCTGTGTGTAATTTCCCCTTTCTATATTGTCCCGCTGCAACCAATGCAGAAAGGTGACTCTCAAAATTGTATATTGCCCTAATTTCACAGACAAAAACCTGAATTATTCACTTTTCACACGACTAATAATTAATATTCATGCACAGAATGAATAATAATTGTCTAAGCATTAGTGAGGGATTATGATTGTGGTGGATGGATCGGGAGGCACATGCATGGGGCTAACTTATTTTCCTAATTATTTTACAAGAATTTGAGTGAAGCCTTCATTAATTAAAACAAGAAGCTTATAAGAAAGGATCAATTGTAATGGCTTCGTTTTCTATAAGAGATATTCTCATCATGAAAAAGAGGGAGCCGTGAGAATCATTCATTCAGTAAAACACGATGCTTCTCACAGTTTTCTGTTCGCTACTGAGAGTTTCTCGTGGAAATGAACGTCGTGAGAAGCATTCTTAATCAAAATCCATGTGAATTTTTTTTTTTTTTTTTTGCGGAAAACAAGGATGGGGAAAACAGAGAAAGCATATTCCTCAATTTAATTTCTCGAAACAAACACATAAAATCACTAACATAGTAAGAAAATAACATTGAAAGTTATCACACACACAGATCCTTACCAACATTATTTTTTATCTTCATAAAGCATCTGGTATCTAGACATACCTCATTATAACTTGATTTATTAGGGTTTAAACTAATCTGGATCGAGCTAAATGCTTGGTGATTCTAGACAAACATTATTGTCTCAAAGTCATGCACCATATATATAATGGGCTGGTTTGGAAAAATGGTGGAGAAGTACTTTTACATAAGCCGAGGTAAACATGTGAAGGAGATTATCTCGTTTTGCGAAAAAATACTGTTGAATGTGCTTTTGGACTCCTGAAAAACTTTGCCAAATGGAGCCAATATTGTAGCTAAACTGAATTGCTACACACACAAACCTCAAATTAATCACTAATAGATCCACTAATGATTAATATCCGTGCATGTATGAATCATATATAATTAAGCTTCTCAATGTCTTGTCTTACGTACCTGATCCTAAATTACTGTATCAAGCACCGAGGAAAATGTACTTAAAACTCAAAAGTCATCCATTATTTACTTGCTGTGTAAACTACATGCACATGGGGGCAAAACAATATTGATCCTAATTTACAGTGTGTGTGTGTGTTTGCAATTCAACAAAACGCGTCCAATGAACGTACCTGCTGAAAATGGATTTCTCTCCACCTAGCTATAATCTGTCGCTTTATCTTATTATTATTAAATTTGCGCATTTATTCATTTATTTTGTGGGCGTAGTAGCTTTATCCTCAAGATTGGGATATCAGTCTTAAGTATGCTACACAAGTATATACAACTGTTCTTGCTCACAAAATAGGGTTCCTTGTGGTGAAATTAACACAGATGTTTTATAGTGACCCTTGGCCAAATTTTTGCATTCTCTTTTACTGCTAAAGAAAGCCATGCACACGTATTGTTGTCTTTCTTGCGCTTTCTATTTCACTAATTCTTATCCATTCCTCACTCCTTAGCCATCACGTCTTGTTGACTTTCTTGTACTAAATCGCTAACTAAATTTGTCTTCGATAAAGAATATATATGCCGTGGATCAAATACTAGACAGAAGTGCTAAATATAATTTTATATTTCTAAATGACAAGCCAGAATTATTTTATATTTTTTTAGTTAATTTTATTGTTTGAATAATTGGTGTCGCGTACATGCATGAATTCATCTATCTCTCTGTGGTCATTGTTCGAATTATTTTATTATTTAGCCAACTCATGTTCTTCTTCACACTCCTCAATTAATTAATTCCACCTAAACCGCCAACCTAAGCTATGACTGTTTTGTGAAACGCTATAAATATATAAACAAACCCTCCACATGGACAAAACAAAACACAAGAACCACGAACCGCAAACACAATGGCATCGATCATTGTTAACCTATTCTTTTCCCTCACATTATTTTCTTCTCTCTTCTTAATATCATCATCTTCTCCTTCTTCTTCTTCTTCGTTTATAGATTCCTGTTGCATCCTAACTCCTCACCCTGAGCCATGTAAATAACATACGAGCCAAATTCACCACCGGTTCGGACCGAACCATCCTTCAGACTTTAGGAAAATGCTGCTTCAATTAGCACTGGACCAAGCCCAAGCCATGCATAGTGAAGCTGAAGAATATGGCCCAAAATTTATGACCAAGATGCAGAAATGTGTGTTCAAAGATTGTTTAAAGCTCTACGACAATACCATCTTCCATCTAAACCGAACCCTTCAAGCCCTACGCACATCTTCTTGCTCACTATCGGATGCACAGACATGGCTCAGCACTGCCCTCACAAACATCGAAACTTGCCGGAACGGCGCGTTGCAGCTCGGAGTCTGAGAGTTTACACCTCAAAGTACTGTGAGCGATAGTGCTAGAAAGATGATAAGCAATGCGTTAGCTGTTAACGGGAAATTTCTGAAGCAAGAGAATAACACAAAGAAGAGATAAACGCACATGGGTTTCCGAGTTGGCTTTCTCGGCACGACGGAAGGTTGTTGAGCTCAAGGAGAACGTCGCTGAAGGCAAATCTTGTGGTGGCTCAAGATGGTACAGGCCATTTCAAGACATTGCAAGCGGCCATTGATGCAAGCATCAAGGAGAAGAGTGAAGAAGAGGTTTGTGATACATGTGAAGAAAGGGATTTATAATGAGAATATTGAAGTTGATAAGGATAATGAAAATCTCATTATTATTGGTGATGGAATGAGAGTCACCATTATAACTGGTAGTACAAGTGTCAAAGATGGAATTACCCCCGCCAGCTTCTGTACAGCAGGTTAGTCATTTAACTTTCTCAAATTTTTCTCTGAAATTTAAATTACACTGTTTTACTGAGTATTCGTTTAACATGTCTTACTAAGACCGTTAAATATGTCTCTCACTTAAAATGATAATATTTCAGGTATAGATGGCTTTGTCGCTCAATTCATGACATCGCTTTTAGAAACACGGCCGGTCAAGCTGTCGCACTCCGATCTCTGTCTTCTATCGGTGCTCCATTGAAGGCTACCAAGACACTTTGATAGCTCATGCCTTTGGCACAGTGGATTTCATTTGGGGCAATGCTGCGGTTGTCTTACAAAATAAGTTTCATTTTTCATCAATATTTGCGGTTGTATGACTAATTTGAGCTTAATTGAATATGTTTGCTAGCATAAATTTGCGTTCGAGAGGAACAAGCTAATTGAACCTAATGAAAGTCACACACTAAGTGGTTTTCGAAAGTGCCCGTGGGTGATTATTATGTAGTGTTTAGGATAATCATAAATTAAGTCCACTTAACTCCAACTGTGTTTTGGGTGCGCATATAGACATAACAAGAAATTTACTCCGATTGTTCTGTATATTATTCACTAGATCCATTTCATTCCTTCATTCATCTTTTCGTAGAAAAGGCAAAAAATAGAGAAAACCATTTTCAAACTCAAATCAATTTTTTTCTTGGCACTAGTTTAATTTATGTTTTCTAATAAAGAGGATTCACGCACGAGGGAGATGACTCGGACTGTTCTGTATTACTTTCAGATTATTTTTTTAGTGATTTTGACCAAAGGCGACAACTGAATTCAAAATCAACAAGAAATTAAAAAATAAGTTTTTTAGGAAATTATATGTTATACATTGCTATTTCATTATTTGAACATTATTGAAAGAAGAAAAGTCGCTCTTTCAACATGAATTTTTTTCAACACTACTATGTATATGATTAAATCTAGGATGATGATTGATAAGTATTGAATTTCATATATTTTATTCATTTACTTTCTATGGAGGTTGTTTGAAGTATTAGCATGAAGGGTAAATTAGCTAATTTAGAGTTCTCTAAAAAGAGATAGAGAGTGCTGAAGAGAACAATTGAAGTCATTAAATGTGACATTTCAACAATCTATCTAAACATTTGGTATTTAATAGAGTACAATGGTATCATGTGATCTTTGTAATCGACTCCATCTAATAGAACAATGCTTATTGCTTATGTTGTTTTCATTGACTTTTCGTAACATCTAATAGAACAATGCTTATTGCTGATGTTGATTTTAATAGTAGTGAAGGATGATTTTAGTTGATGGCTAATTAGGATTTAGGGGAAATGGGGTGATCCTTTTTTTGGGCCAAATTCCTTTACGAGGCTTACAATAGTGGCAACAAACCCAAGAATAAAAGCTATTAACCCAATAACTCTCCATGGTGTGTTGAAATGTTTTCTCCGCAACTCAGAAA
>JANTPZ010038144.1:0-13274 GCA_025593235.1 Vachellia pachyceras
TTACACATGTGGTTTACTGTAGCTGTACAGACATTGACTTCAGCCAAGAAACCTGTTGGCTGAAGCATGTGGCACAGAGAGCAATTTGCCTGCGTTGGCTTCAGCCAAAATTTATGTTGGCTGAAGCATGTGGCACAGAGAGCAATTGGTCCTCGTTGGCTTCAGCCAAAATGTCTGTTGGCTGAAGCATATGGCACATAGAGTATTTTTAGCATTTTGAGGCCTTGATCCTTTAAGATTCCTGCATATTAACACAAATGCACTTTAATAAAGTGGTAAAATGTCTCAAAATTAGCCACAACTTTTAATCTCTTTTTAACACAAATATCATTTAATTAACCCAATAAAGCTCAAATTACATGCTAAAAGGTTAATATTCTTCATGCAAAATATGGATCTATCAACTAGCCAGTAATTGACCAAGTGCTTAGTGAATGAGAGACTCATGGAAGACAAGATGAATTTTGGATTTCAATGGAAGATCCAACTTATATGCTACCTTTCCAATACATCGAATGACCTCATATGGACCAAAGAATCGAGGGGATAACTCTTCAAAATTTTGTTTACTTAAATATCGTTGGTGATAGAGCTGCAACACAACATCGCTAGGTGCAAATTCTTGGTCATGTTGATGCTGGGCAGCATGTTGTTTCATGTGATTTTGAGCTTTCAACAAGTTATCCTGAAGATGATGAGCTAATCGATGTGAGATTTGAGTGCACCCGGCTGCCTACTACATCTCTTTTCCTTCTTCACCTACTCTGGGGTCCCTTGGGGGTGTTATGTCCCTAATAGCGCCTAGTGTGACACTCTCCTTACCAACAGAAAAAGTCATCCTTGGCTCTGATACCATTATGTGACATCCTAAGGTATTGTCTTTATTTAGTCACTCATAGGCACATGGTTTTGTCCTCCTGAGTGTAGTCATAGCCACCCAAAAGGCACCTCGAATATCAAAGGTCACACCCAACTATATATATGACCTTCACTCTGGAAGAGTTCAACTGATTGGGACTTGAGCGCACCTTGCATACTGTGTCTACCTTCGGAGTTCAACTGATTCCCCTTTCACTCACTCTGGAGTCCCTCGGAGTGTTAGGTCCCTAGTAACGCTTGGTGTGACAAAAGGGTAAATCCAAACACAAAAATCGAACAATTACAAATAAATAACAAATTTTGTTGATAAATAACTTTGTTATCCAGTTCTTATATTAGCTAGGGATCAAATGTAGTATTTCACTTAATTTATAATTGAAGTTTGAAGATTATGGTGATAAGTTTTTTGTCGAATCAATTGTGATAATTGTTGTGAAAATATTTAGAGATTTTACTTCCTTATTCGTGCTTTGTGGATTCTTCTTACATTTTTTGGTTTAAGGTAAGTCAGAAATTTGCGCTTGAGTTTGAAATTTTTGATGTTGTAATGTGATTTTGTATGATAATTTGATCTTCCTAGTCTTATAAATTTTATAATTAGTCAGTTCTATACTTCTATTAGAGGGGCGGGGGAACAATTATATTATATTAGTTTATTATATTCTAATAATCACTTATAATATATTTATTATAATAATTAAACACATTTAACCAAAGATATATTTATTATTTTCCAAATGTAAATTTCCCCCATTTGGAAAGCTGTTAAAAGTAGTAGTAAATATGTTATTAAAATGGCAAATAACTTACAAATGTTGTTAACTTGTTATTGACGTTACAAATATATTCATTGACTACAACATTGCACTCTTACTTGTAAAAACTCACAAATGTAGTTAATTTCACAAACCTTCATCCAATTAGTTCAATTTTTCCAAATATGGAACTTGTTAAAATTACTAGTAAATAAAGTTATTAAAATGATAAATATCATTACAAATATTATGATTCTCATTGCAAATTGTAGTAAGTGATTATAATATTGCATTCTTATTTGTAAAAAAAATCACAATGTAGTTAATTTCACAAACACTCACTCAATTAGTTAACTTTCTCCAAATAAGGAATTCATTAAATATAGTAGTAAATGTCATTGTTAAAATGGTAAATACCTTTATAAATGCTATCATTTGCTTATAAGTATATTCAATAGGTAAAATATTATATTCTCAAATGTTATCATTTCCTTATAAGTGTATTATATTCTCATAATGTTACCAAAATTAGTTACCTTTACAAATGGTAAATACCTTTGTATGGCATATTGTTTTGCATTATAACAATCTAGAGGTTTGGGACCTTTTGAACACCAAGGTGGGGTGGGATCAAATGATCAAATCCCACCTTCTCCACTTTGGCCTCAAATTAAAAAAAATGTTTTGGAGCAAAAAAGATATCGGGTGCCTACCGACAAGCGTCAGAGATCCGGTAAAATTTTCATAGGGGGTATTTCCTCTTGTTTTTTTAAATGAAGCGCAATTATGTAAATATTGTAAATACCATGTGTATGTATGTCAAAAGAAGAGTGTCAGATTACTTGAGATTATGGGATTCAAGTGAATAATATACAATATCATGTTATCTTCAACTAATAAACGAGACAAGAGGAAAAGTAGACTTGCAAACAATAAAGGGCCACGGAGATAAATCTAGCAATTTCCCCCACTCCTCAATGGATGAGTTAAAATGTGGAATGGGTACTCTTTAGCGAAACTATTTTGAAAAATCCAAAATTAATTTAGGGAAAACATATTAGAGGTACATATACTTTCCTCAAATTTTGATTTTGGTACTTATATGTTTTCCTCTTAATTAAACCTTTAATTTTTCTCTGTTAACACTGTTACCTTTGTACAAGGGCTTAGAGTGTTAGCATATTAAACTGTATTAAAGTTATTGGGGTTAATTGTGTTAAGAAATTAAAATTGAGATATTTAATAAAGAAAAATATACACATGGATCAAAATCAAAATTGAGAAAAAGTATAAGAACTTCTAGTATGGTTTTCCCATTAATGCATAAGGAACCTGCTCGAAAATTGTGAATTTATCACCTTTAAAATTCAAATTATAAATGATTGAGCATTTAAGCTATCATTTAATACACAAAACGATCCTCTTAATATTTTAAACTACCATATAAATCATCTATAAAAAAATTTTTTGGATGCTTTAATTTGCTTAACCAACACTTAATTGTCATTCAGAGAGTGCCCAACATGAGGCCTATATAATGCAGTGTTTGTAAGAGGCTTAGACACACACATCTCTTAAGTTTTCGAGTGTTTTGCTTTCCTTGCATGGTTGTCTGCTTTTCTGAGTTCTGTTACCTCTCACTAGTTATGTCTCATTGTATTCATGTAGGAAGAATCAGTTTAATACTTGGGAGTTCCTCATCTTGCTTTCGTGGTAGTTGCAGAATAGCTCTTAAGAACAATGTCCTCGAATGCGATTTATATTAATTGTTTGTTTACAGGTGTTATTGTCAATAGGATGAGTACAACATTACATAAGAGCTATAAAATCCACTAAATTATTTGAGAATTTATATAATGCTCCCAACAGAAAATAAGGTAGAATTGATATGCATCATAGAATCTGCAACCTTTAGACCCTAATATATAAAGATTTTGATGGAACATGGGATGACAAATAATTATGATTTAATTGAATACGCTACATTTGATTATAAATACGAGAGCTAATTAATTAATTTGAAAAATTAAGGAAGTTAAATAACTTTATTTGAAGAATTTATATTTATCATTTTTCTTAAACTAGTTTTCCTGGCTTATAAGTTATATATAATTTAATTATACATATAAGTATAATTTAATATATGTTATAATTTATTTAGTTTTATAATGTTTTAAATTAATTAACTAAGTTTTATGTTAAGGATCAAAGATAGTATACGGTTACATTAGATATTTGAATAAGAATATTTATAAGGCTAAAGTATATGTTTGGTCCTTTAAGTTTACGTCAAGTTTCAGTTTGGTCCCTTAAATTTAAAAAATTCACTTTTAGTCATTTATTCTTAACACCGTTAGTTTTATTTAAACGAAAATGTTGACTTAGCAAATTTAAATAATGATTCTTCTATTAAATACTTATAAAATATAGTTAAATTTTAAAGTATAAAAATAAGTATATTAAATAACCAATATTTAAGTACATTTTAACATCATTTGATTACAAAACGTGATTGAATTAACATTTTCTGTTAAGTGAAATTAACGGTGTTAACGTTGAAGGACTAAAGTGCACTTTTTAAACTTAAAGAACCAAACTGAAACTTAGTGTAAACTTAAAGAACTAAATATATACTTTAGTCTAATTATAAACTATAATTAAGATTTTAATGGTATGCAATAAGATTCATTAAGATTTTGATTTTTGTATTTCAAATTGATAATCACAGATTTTATTAATTATTTAGGTGTATATTTTGGGTTATATTTGATTAAATCTATGAATATCTTATACTTATTAATTATACTTGAGATATTTTATTCCCTTTAATCAGTTATAAGATTAAAAAAGGGAATCTTGTTATAAAATCTACTCATACCCTATTTTATTTTACAGGAGATATTATGATTTAAGGGAGAAGGTGTAACACCTCATATTTTCCCATATTTCCTCATATTAGATCACTTTAAAACCACTATTGGACTTTGGATTACTCAAATTGGCCTTTTTAGTGAACTTGAAAATTTCTTTTTCTTTAAAAACATTGTTACTGTTCACTGGTCCATTTTCCAGATTTCTGGCCCAACTTTGAAAATTTATAATTAATTCTAGAAAATTTGAAACTGAGTGGTTTCAATTTCTAAATTTAGCTTATTAAGTGATCTATAGGGAAACAATACTCACAGGTTCCAGTTCTTGCCCATTTGAATCAGTTTATTTCGGAAAGGTGCACTGCTCCAATGGTCACTTCCAGTTTTTCCAGATTATTCCCTTAACTTTGGAAAATCATAACTCTTAATATACACATCCAAATTTTGAAAACTTTATATCATTTTAAAGCTTAGGATGTTTAGTTTCTGACTGGAAATTTTCAGATCAATTGGAGCCCTTTGCTATTTTTCATTACCACGTGAAACAGATCCGTTATCAGGGCCATTGGAACCCATCTTGACTTGAAAATTTGATTTTTCTTATAAAATCTTAGGAAACCTCTTTTGACTTGTGGATCCTTTTTATTTCATGCTTACCTTGTCTATTTTCTTTACATAGTGTTACGCATGCATCCACGTACTTTTACCATCATCCATGTAAAAGTTTAAATTTACATACTAACAAATGCTTAAATTAAACTTTAAGCATATACACATCTTCCATCATTTCACAAAAATCTACACAAGCAAGGACATCATCTTTATTCATCAATAACCATTTCCTTACCCTTGCTTAAGCTTCCACCTACATGGTTAGTTGGGGGATAATGAGATTTATGCAAATCCCAATAACAAAACTAACTAACAAAAACTTGTGAATGTGCATGTAATACTTTTCAAGAAGTGTGTATGAGCAAGATACATGTGACATGTTCAAACATTACATTAACATGCATATGGCCATAGAAAATAAAGTCACATATCATACACATAACACAAACTCATATATCATAAAACAATGCACTATTCACACAAATTCATAAAATAGCTTTGAAGAGTTAGTAGTCTTACTACCTTTAACTTTGCTTTCCTTTTTACTTGAACTTCCAAGTTCTCTTGGATCACTTCCAAGTGTGCTCTTGGGGGTCTCAAATCCCTAAAGATCATGGTATAACATCCATGTAAATACTCAACCATCAAGATACAACAAAACTTGCAAAAACGCAATAAACTCCCCTTTAACTTTTCAAGAACCCTACAAGTTCGAAAACTTGGTTTTATGGCTCCTTAAGCTTCTAAAATCCATTATTTATCTTTACCCTACACAAAACATCATTTTAGAGCCATTGGAAGTATTAGAATCATCAAAATGCCACTCTCTCTAATTTTTACAGATTTTCCAAAAAACAGAACAAAAGGGAGGGTTTGGATTTTTCAACTATTCTCATGTATTCTTGCCTTTTCCTTCTTCCAAATCATGACTCAAGCTTCATAAAAATCAAACACATATTTCCCCATCAAGACCTCAAATGGACAGCAACCCCCATATACTTAGGGTTTCCAAAATCCCAACAACAACACCCAATAACAACCAAAACAACCATTAAGCTACCTTTTACTACTCAAGAAATAACTTGCAACCATTTACTACCTTCAAAAGCCTTCTCTTTCCATTTTCATACCTTGAAACCCGAACTTTTCATCTTCAAAAAGAGGGCTTTGATCAAGGAAATCAAACATTAAAGAGGTAGTAGAAGTTGTAAGACTTAAGAAAAGGTGAAGATTTGAGAGCTTGAGTGGTTACCTTGTGTTATGGAAGCTTGGTTCTCTTCTTCTTGCTTAAGAATGGTGTGTGGAAGCTTGGAAGAGAGAAGAGAAATTTTAGACTTGAGGTGAGAGGGAATTGGACGGATTGTGAGGGGGGGGAGAGAATTTCCTATTTTAATTTGCTTCTTGAAATAATGTGTGGAGGAGATTAAGTCTTGGGGACCAAGTTTGGTAATGCTTGATGGAGATTGTGCCACATGTCCTCATTGGATTGCTTGGTGAAAAGTGCTTTCCAGACTTCCCTTGCTGGTCTGATTGGGCTGCTTGGCCCTCTGCCGGTCCATTTACTTGATCCAGTGGTACGTATTTCCGTAAAGTAACCTTTACACGGGTAACTATCTTTTTACTTTTTTGGTGACTTTCTCTCTCATGTGGCACCATTCCCTAGGCCTCCTTGCCTAGATGGCGTCATATCCTAGCCCAAAGTATCTCCAGTTTTCCTCGTAACTCGTCAAGATTCCTCAATTTGCATCCAACACCGTAAAACGGGCTTCCGGCGGCCAATTTGACATAAGGGCATTGAAAAATTCTATATTTTTCCCTAATACTCCAGCCCACTTCTGTTCCTCAAAATTTTTCTTGGATTTTCTGTAATTAATTTTCTAGGAAAATCATTTTTCGGGGCTTTCAGGCACTGTTGATCTCCGTACTTCGAAACTGCCCACAACAGATACTGAGTAATAATTTTATTAACTACTTTATAACCCAACTAAACTTTTATCAGTTCAGGTCTCTGGCATTTGAGGACTCCTGCTACCTTGAATAATTACTTCTTAATCTTTTAGTCCTATAAAAATCTTTAATTACGAAAATGTCATTATTCTTTATACTTTCCACATATTAACCAAAATGCCACTAGCTTCCTTATCTTTCTCATATTTACCAAAATACCATCACTTTTTCTACTTTTTATTAATTCCAACCTTACCCTTGGTTGACTCTGACATTTTTTGTCAACTTTGACTTTTTGTCAATTTTGACTTTTTAGTTGACTTTTGACCAAATTACCAAAATGTCCTTATTATTTGACGACATTTTGCGTCCTTGGCCTTTTTAGTCAAAATGACCATTTTACCCTTGTCATTTAGGCCAAATGACCATTTTGCCCATGGGTCATTCTTACTTGGAATTCTCAATGCTAGGGACTTGGTCGATCATCCTCTTTCTTATTTAGGCATTTTCCTTTCTATTTTTCTTTTCTATGGGTCTTAAACCCTTTCGTAATTCATGAAATTTGGGATATTACATTTCCTTCCCCCTTAAAATAAATTTCGCCCTCAAAATTTACACCTTCAAGTTAAATGACTTTAAACTCTTGGCTCTTATCTTCTATTTCGTTTCCCCACATAACTTTCTCCGGTATACTAGCTCTTGCTAGATCATTTTTAACTGGGAAACAAGAAATGGCTGTCACATTTAACTTGTCCTTGGGGGTAAGGCCAACGATAACTATTGTCTTTAACTTTTATGCTCTCGGCACATCTCTTTAGCTGAGCCTCTTAACCTTGAAGACTGACCTGACCTTCATTATTGGAGATATCTTTCAAAGATATATGATCTCCACCCTTAGCTTTAATGGTCGTCTACTCTTATTGGCATTGCTGACTTACTTATTAGTCACATCTCTATTGGCTTTATCTTCTTCCTTTGCTAGGATTTCTTGACCTTTAATAATTGACCATTATTTTTCAAAGATAAAATTTCTGAGGTAAATCTTATTTGCTGCCTCACATTCATTGGCCATCTCCTTTAGTTAGCCTTACTATTTGCTAACTTTGACTATATGACTCTTTCTACATCTTTGCCCTTAACTCACTCTTTAGTATTTTTCTTTCATTATTTGGTGAGTTCATTTAATCAAAAAGGGCTTTTCTTATTCTCTTTCTTTTCTTCATACCAATAGCATCCCAATAGGCTTTGGAGAGATATAACATTCTTTACTGAATTTGAGCACTCCAGTAGGGAACTTTTGAGATCTCTTACTTCCCTTGGCTCTTCGGTGCTTTCATCATTCAGAGAAACTTTTATTTACGATCTAAATCTCTCATCATTTAACTAGCCTCATGATTATCTACTCGTGTTTATGCTGGAGGCTTTAAGTTCCAATCTTTGAAACTTCTAACATTCTTTGATTCTTCGACACATCTTACTCTTTGGCTGGCCTGATTATACTCATTCAGGACTTACAGCTTTACTTTGTACTTACCTTCCTTTCCTTTCCCTGTTTGGTAATTGGAATAAGCTCACTGTAATTGATAGTTGGATTATCTAAGAAAATAGTCAAGGGTACTCTCTCTGTACTAGCTATGCATCGTGAGGACATTTTCTTATCTTGAGCCCATTCCTGGTCATCTCATTCTCGTGTTCTAAGAGCAGAATCATGCTTCAGAATCTGAACCTCTTCATAGGCTCCTTTACTGAGGTCCACTATGACCTTATGCGCATCAGCGCCATTCAGTAGGCTTGGGCCCAAACCCTTGCCTCATAACATCACAAAGGGAGTCATTCTTGCTCTTTAGAAACCTTTAGACCATGGAACATAGGTTACTAGACTGATAATTTCCCAAGACTAACCATAGAACCCAGCACTGTCTTCCGAGATCTTACTTATTCCTTTTTGTTGCTCTAGCACTTTTCTAGAACTTAGCTTTTCTTTCATGCCTCTTAGCTCAACCTTCTCAGGCCACATCTCTTTTTGCTATGCTTCTTGAATTCTCAAACATTGATTCATTCCTTTGGTTAATTTCTTTGATGTCTGTTCTACGCCAATCTGCTATATCTCAGGATTCATCAATCCTTATTACTTCTTTAATCTTTACTAATACATTGTAGAGAAAGAGGATTATCATTCTGCTCTTCTCATTAGCTCATCTGGTACCTAAACCTTAGGGAATTCTGTCCCTGACTGCCATTAGCTCATTCTTTCTCTCTTCATGTTGGGAATGGTTTACTCCACATACCTTATTGTTACTCTTTTCTTTCTCGTGTGATAATATAGGAAGCACACAATGGTTTTCCATTGGAGTCCTATTTATTCCTGTCTATTAGGAATTTTCTTTTCTCCCCGTCTCTCAGAAAGTAGCTTGCCTTGTGCTAGGGCAATTAGTCCCACGTACCCCTGTCTATTAGGGTTTGTCTTTCTTCCTGTCTATCAAGAAGTGGCTCGTCTAACTGCAGCGATTCGCCTAACTGCGGCGACTTTAATCATCATACATCTAACTGTGGCGATGGCATAGGAAAAATCACCATTCCAAACTTTAAAGAGATACTTTTTGGCTAAAATATTTCCTGGTATGCTTTCTGTTGAGTACTTTCTCTTCTCTTACTGACTCAACATACTTTATCCCAATTAGGAAACCTTTTTTGTCTTTCTTATTCAGTTAGCAATGGCATTTACTGATGAGATTTTCACTTCTCACATTCATATTAGGCCTGAGGGTCACACCTTTCTACGATGCCTAAAAGCATAGTGAAATATCACTGGTTTAAATTGCATCTCTTAAGGCATCATTAATTTCTGTATTACTTACCTTTATTATTCTGAGGTGTGCCATATCACTTATTTCTCATCACCTATATTGTTATGATGCGCTACTTTAATTTCCTTCCGGTAGCTCTTAAGATTCCTTTACCAATCCACCTATGGTCATTTCAGCTTTGCAATTCATTCTCATAGGAATCTTTTATCATATGAGGATTTAAGCCTATATACTAGCAGATAGTTCATTACGAAGTATCCTCAACTCCGCTGCTAGTACTATGTCTTTATTGCTATTAAACTTGGGTTGGTTCACATTGGAAAAATTCTATATTTTTCCTTGATACTCTAGCCTTTTTCCGTTTCTCAAAATTCTTTTCGGATTTTCCGTAATTAATTTTCTAAGAAAATCCTTTTTCGAGGCTTTCGGGCACTGTTGATCTCCATAGTTCGAAACTGCCCGTATCGAGTACTGGGTAATAATTTTATTAATTACTTTATAACCCAACTAAACTTTTCTCAGTTCGGGTCTCTTGCATTTGAGGACTCCTGCTATCTTGAATAATTATTTCTCAGTCTTTTAGTACTCTAAAAATCCTTAATTACGAAAATATCATTATTCTTACCAAAATGCCACTAGCTTCCTTATCTTTCTCATATTTACCAAAATGCCATCACTTTTTCTACTTTTTTTAATTCCAACCTTACCCTTGGTTGACTTTTTGACATTTTTTGTCAACTTTGACTTTTGGGTTGACTTTTGACCATTTTACCTTTGTGATTTAGGCCAAATAACCATTTTGCCCTTGGATCATGCTTACTTGGAATTCTCAAGGCTAGGGACTTGGTCGATCATCCTCTTTCTTATTTAGGCATTTTCCTTTCTATTTTTCTTTTCTATGGGTCTTAAACCCTTTCGTAATTTATCGGTTTGGCCTTTGCTTCCGTTCATGAAATTTGGGATATTACAGAAGGAATATTAAAAAAATATAAAAAGGCAAGCAAATTGGAGTATTAAAAATTATATATATATATATATATATATAATGGAGAAGACATGCGTGGTGCATACTCCACCAGCTAATGAGCTATATGTATATATACATGTAGATGTGGGAAAATGGATTGGGCCCACTAAAAGTGGCAGGTTAAGCGGGTTCAACCCGTCTAAGTCACCATTTTTAAAATTTTAAAAATAATATATTATATATTTTACCTTTTTATCTTAATATTTTTACAAAATATGATAAACAATACCTAATACATTCAAAATAGTATACAATATTTTATTTTTTCATATCAACTTTCTATAATTCTATCTTTAAAATTGTAACAAAAAATTAATTCTTATATATTTTTTTTGAAAACTTGAAGAAATGTCATTATCGAAAAATTATTATTAGAAAAAGAATTACATAACTATACAATCTTATGGGAAAAAAATGGGCAAAAAACAAAGGAAAAAAAGAAGTTTAATTTTTTTTAAAAAACAAATGCATATCTTTTATCTTGTGTTTGTTTAGCTCTTATTTTGTTCATGAGAATGTTCAAATTTATATAGCTCAACATTCATTTTGGATTATTGTAGTTTGATTTTGAATTAGTGATTGATAAATTGAAATGAGATATATTTGTTCAATTAATGTTATATTTGTTTATTCAATTATGTGCTTGATGTAACACTCCTTACTTTACCTCATTAGCTTCATATTATACTATTATTCATATAATTGAAGTGGTTCGAGTCTCTAAATGAAGCTTACAACAATCCCTACAGAGGAAAAATACTCATTTATCCAGAAACTTGCCCAATTGATACAGTTTATTGCGTGAACTTACACTATTCATATGGTTATTTTTCAATTTTCTAGGTTTTTCTCTTAACTTTGGAAAACCATAACTTCTTGTATAAAAGTCCAATTCCAGTACACTTTAGCTTGTTTTAAACCTTACCATATGAACTATTTTTCCACCATGTTTCAGATCAATTGGGATTCATTTACTATTTTTCCTCATAACGCAAAGTTAAGGGATTGGAAAGGGCATTGGACCTTTGTAACTTGCAACTTTATGAATTTCTTACCATTTGGTCTCATTATTTTTCATGCCCTTCTTACTCACATACTAATGTCATGTTCACATACTATAATTCACATACTCGAAGCATGAAGAGGTTTAGGTTACAATTCATCCAAAACACTTACATATACATCAAGCACATTACATAATTTGGAAACTAAACCATCCAATCATGCTTCAATAATCTTCACTCACCTTTCCTTTGCCCTTCCTTGAACTTAAACCTAAAATGGTTAGTTGGGGAGAGTGAGATTTCAAGAAAATTCTAGTAGCAAACACTCTAATAATACATCTACGTGCATGATTATCAAATAGAAATAAATATGCCATGTAACAAAACAATAAACCTTACTTTAATCAAGTTTTGACAAAGCTAAAGCAATCATTGCATAACTATCACTATGCATTCACACAAGCAATGTTTAACAAATTAAGTGGTTACAACCACACAACAAACATGGAAATCAACAAATATATAAATCCATGCAAGGTAGATGCCAAAGTTAGAAGCGTTGCTACCTGAGTTTGAACTTTCCTTGAAACTTGAAAGCTCTTTTTTTCACCCTTCCAAATTGTCCCTTGCACAACTTAATGGCCTACGCAATTTATAACACAATGGCCACTAATTTCAAGCCATTTCCAAGTCAAGAAACACCATGAAACCCCATAAAAATCCTTTGGTAGTTTAAGTTTCTTGAAACCCTTTAACTTGGAAATTCCACTACTACAAAAGGTATTTTTTACGCCCTATTTGTAACCCAATAGGCGCTCTTTCTCAGGGGGGCGTAAATGTGAGGGGCTTAGTAAGGAATGGCCTACGGTGCACTATTTTAGGAGAGGCGCCATAGGTGAGATCTACGGGGCCCTTTTATGGGGTAAAGGGCGCCGTAGATCAGACATATGGCGCCCTTTACCCCATAAAAGGGCGCCGTAGGTTCTTTTTTTTTTAAAAAAAATTCTTTTCTTTTTTATTATCCCCACCTGATTCAACTTACAGTTACATTTTTACACCAGATCAATCACAGACATAATAATAAACACTTAGCAGGGTTAACGTGTATATCTATCTAAGTCAAGTTCTTTTTGCATCGAAACACAAAAGTCATTGTCATTTACTGTGTAACACAATTCATATATCTTATTCACTCTATACAAGTCGACATAAAGAGTTGAAATTATATATATTCACCTTGAAGTAATAAGCATTATCTACAAATTAAGAAGGCGTTTGGCCAACAAATCTCGTATCAAATCAATGTCATCAGCAATGTAAGCATCGTCATTATCAAAAACCTACAAATTGAAAAACAATTATTAGAACAATGC
>JANTPZ010038145.1:0-16041 GCA_025593235.1 Vachellia pachyceras
CCTACGTTGTCCGCAGCGGGTGCAGCCGCACCCCCTGACTTCCAGAAAATTAGGTATATATTAGTACTATGTGATTTATTTTGCACCCACTCATTTGCTAATTTTGAACCCACTGAATTTTTACACAAATTCTTCTCAAAAGATATTAAGAATAAGTCTCACTTGTCTTCTCAAAAAATAGTTTGCACCCCTGACTCGGGGTCCTAGGTCCGCCGCCGATGAGAATGATCATTCCTTTCAAAAATTGAGTGGAGATCTCACCAACCTTCCTCACCGTCAACGTTCCTCGCACCAGATCATATCTAAGTTCATCGCCGGACGTCCAGATTGCTGACCTTTAGTGATCTGCACCCTGTGCTCAAGATCCCGTTGAAGCACTGCTACCAAATAGGATGGTGGTTGAGGTAGCCATGTGTTCAGTACCATACCTCTTAAAACACCAGCTGCTAAATGATCAAAAGCTCCATTTCCTTTCCATGCAACCAAGGATAATGACCAACTGATCTCCAATCTCCAGCATCTGATGCATTACTCTAACGCCTCAACAGCACCCGTAACATTCTAAATTTTATTGAGGAGTTAAATTACGATTAAGGGCTAATTATTTCAACTTAAGCTATATTTTTGTTTGTCTGTAAGATTTTGCCACGGCAAACCATATTGTTAAAAAGTAGGAATTTCCCTCACGATTTTTTCACCGTGGCTAACTCTTTCATCTGTTATGGTGATCTTTTTTTAAAGCAATGAAGTTGCTCTCAGGACACTTTCACCTCATCCAACTTTTGGTTTCGCCGCGGCCAATCTTCAATTATAGAGAAAGTAAAAGGATGGACAGAAGATGGTAGAGGAAAATTCACTTCAAACATTTCCAGTTATTTTAACTTTTATATTTTTTAAATTAAACACAAAAATAAATTTATTTATAAATTAGAAAATTTCTAAAATTACATTAAAGACAAAGTCATTTTCTTTTTTTTTCTTTTTCTATCAAGACAAAGGTCATTTTCTGCATAAATAAATAAAATATAAATCATGATTATTGTAATCTAACCTTATTATGTATTATGTGGATAATTTTTTTAAAAAAAATTATTCATGTCCAATTCTAATATTCCATGAATTTATTTCACTAAATCAAACGGCATAAATTTGTTTCCATATATTCAATAATGTATCAATTTGAATTAGTTGTAGAAACTATTTTTCAAATATAATTTACAATTTTCAACATAAGTATGTTAGATACGTTTTATTTCAATTTACGTAAAAATGATTTTATAAAATACTAATACAAACATGGTTAACATTGGACAAACTCAAGTCAAGCGGATGAACAAAACCAAAAACACAAATTTATAAATATGTTATCTATAATTATAAAAAGAAAAATTTTCAATTGAAAAAAATTGTCTTGACAACAATTTGTTGCAATAATAACTTAAAAACACGGGGAGAAATATTGCTTATTTTGCAGTATTTATTTATTAAGATTTTACAACTCAACATCCCTCAAAGATAGAAAGTTCAGCCTGCTTAATTGATAATCTTACAAAATGCAGCAACTAAGCCATCCAAAAGAAGAAAATTTTCAACCAAACAAAAAAAAATAGTCTAAACTCATGATCGCACCGGCCTGAGAACTTGTTCACCGGCATAACCCACCATGGTGTTAAATGATAGAGTTGATATCCCTCGTTCAATCTAATATATAAGAACTAGTTGAAAAGTTATTATGATTCTAAATGCAAGATTTCAATAGGTTTTATCTTTTAAATTTATGATTTTCCTCCAATAAATTAGTACAGCATATGAAAGGATATTTTTAATGAATACAAGAAATGATCAAATGGGTATCTTATGGATATCGGTATATATTTTTTATGAATAATTAACTTGGCTAACTATATTAACTAATCTTCATATCAGTTATGTAAGTAGGAGAGTCTAATATTGTTTTGAGGGGAAATTAATTATGAAGTCAAGTCTTTTGGTTTGCATGTGAAAGATTGTATAGGAAACTAATAAGGTCCAACAAAATGTATGGCTTGGAGGAATAATAATTGCCCTGCTACTTCAGCAACTGATGGTGTGGCCATTGTTCTAATTGTTAGTGATGGCCCCAGCTTGAAGATGAAGAACAAGGCAACAAGGCATCGTAGCTTGTTTCAATTTACTCAAAGAACACACTCTCTCTCTCTATATATATATACATACATATATATATATATATATGTATATCTCAAATTCAAGAGGTACGCACTCAGATTTCGTTTTATTATAATTAACGCTTATCCAAATTTTTAGACAAGATTTGTTACTCACATAAAAGAGCAATACCCATGTGAGATAACATCATTTATTTAGAAATTTGCAATTAGGTCCCAAATAAGAGAATTAATGAACCAGAGATTCATAGAATTACCATAAGGTCTCACGAGTAGCTGCTGATGTTGTCATTAACAACTTTACCAGCCTGCATTAACAACCTCAGCAGCTACTCCTAGGATTTTATATTAATTTTGTGAATCTTTAAAACATTTTATTCATTAATTATTTTATTTGGAATTTGATTGTAAATTTCTCCTTACTTATTTTTATAAGAGGGATTGAGTATTACAAAAGTAATGACACATTTTTTTTTCAAAACATCACACACACACATATTTGCAAAGGGTAGCTATGGCGTAGCAAAGGCAAACTTAATATATGAAATGTAAAATAAAGAGATACATACCGATCAAGTAATGAACTGTGGGTGATTTATTACCCACAGTCTTCTCTTATCTTTATTGTGCTTCTGATTAGGTTTAAAATGATGTTTTTTCATAAGTTGATGAGGAAGGTTGTATATGATAAGTGTAATAAGTGTGTCTTCAAAAAGTCAAAGATGATAAGCCAACGTTCATGCTTGTTTAGTAAAGCTTAAATTCTCTTCAAAAGTACGTTTAACAGTATTTTTCTGCAAAATGAGATAATCTCCTCCACATATTTGCCTCGACTTGCGTAAGAGTACTTCTCTACCGTGTTCCCAAACAGACATAAATAGTGAATATGTGAATGTGAAAGCATTTTTTCACTGTTACGGAGGTTTGAACTCAAGTAGGGTAAAAAGCTCTCCTACTCTTCGTAAACCATTTACTTTTTATTTGGGAAAAAAAGGAAGCCAGTGACCTTGAATCATGTCATGACCGTGGCATTTAATTATTGGACCCGTTTGAGAACGCGGTAAAGAATTACTTTTATGTAAGTTAAGGTAAATATATGAATGGAATTATCTCGTTTTATAGAAAATACTGTTAACTGTACATTTGAGTTCTCTATAAACTCAGCAAAACAGGGAGATTGGCTTGTTAATCACGTTGATCAAGTCAACGTTTAAGCGTTTATTCTGTCACTCTCCATTTCTCTTCCTTATATTTTCCCCCTTTCGGCTTGTCTCTTATGTCTCTATTCTATCTTTATCATTATCATCCTTCAATCATCGCCCCAAATCAATGTCTTTTTTCTTTTGGAATTACAAAGAAGTTTAATTACGGAAATTTAATTACCACATCATTCATAAAACTACAAAAAAAGTTTGGAGGCAGTACTTCGACAAGGGTGCTTTTATCTTTTTTTTTTATAGGAAGGCCATTTTTGCAAAATACCAAAATTCAAAATCACATATTTCTACGTGTTGCCCTGTCCGTACTTATTCATAGTGGGTTCGTCTGCAAACGCGGTAAATAAGTACTTTTACATAAAAGCTATTTTCAAACAGATTTTCAAACGACTCTTAATTTACATGCATGTCGCAAAGTTTCAAAAGTTAACAAGCTACTGATTGAAGTGCTAAATGCCTAAACTATCTCGTTTAAAATAAATTTGAATATCACATCACTTTCATTGTATTTATAAGTACAATTCAACATATTTCATACATACTAAAGAAAACATTATACCACATTGATTTTGCTATAAAATTTGACTATCTTTGAACTATATCTCCTCTTTAATATCCGTTGTAAGCTATAAGAACAAACTCAATATATAATAAATGGAAAGTAAAATAAATTCATATAAAAAATTTAATGAAATTATTTGTAAAACTGTATACATAGAAGAATAGAAGAATGTTAGAAGGGTTTTTACTTTAGTGCTTTTAACATGGTAGAAATTACTATCAAATTCAAAATGACTTCAGAATACAATGAACTAAAAAAATTAGAAAAGGTCAAGAATACTCTATTTTTAATAAAGGAGAGGAATAATAAAGAACATGCATTGATTCAATTAGTAAGAAATTGATTTATAACCCACAAGTTTGTAAATTCATTTCGATTAGGTCTAGTTCATGAAAAGATTAAGAATACTCTATTTTTTAATAAAGGAGGGAAATAGTGAAAAATAAATGCTAGTCCAATTAATAAAGAATCGGCTCACAACTCATAACGTTGTGAGATCAAATTCTACTGCCGCCTTTAGAACATTTTTAATGGACCATTTATAAATAATTCTATGAACAGTTGTTCAACTTGAATGCATTTATTGACCTATGAGCTCCAACTCACGTAATAAAAGGGAAAACAATGTTATTTATGGGATTGAAGTGTAAGCTATTGTACATGTTTGGGAAATCTTTTTTAGTGGTGTACGCAAATCAAAATAATAAGCATCTTTAAATCCGTAAAAGACATATTAAAATTTGTAAATTCTTCATAAATTATGTAAATTTTTATCAGAATCCGTAAACTCATTTCTCCTAATGGATTCCCAAACACAAAAAAAAGGAAAATAGAGTGGAAAAGGTGTTGGTCGAACGGGGGCCACTATAATTGTCCACATCAATTTTTTTTTTTGCCAACAACGAAATCTTTAAATTAAACATAACCAAACTTACATAGTCTTAGACAACATCAAACCAAACAAACAAACTAAAGACAATAAAACTAGGCAATGACACATAAACAAGAAAGAAACAAGCGTAGAAAAGTTCAACATTACAACAAGAGAAGTTTCTAACATCAACCCTCCAACTTGCTTCTGACTGCGACGGTGCTTTGATACCCGATTGACAAGGTAAGAACCGTCCAAGAAGCTTTGACGAACCACCAGGCTGCCAAATATGCTTCTAAAGGAATCCACATATAGAAATGATTCCTGATCAAATTCCCTGAGGAAAGAAACTCAAGGAGGACAACAATCATAATTATAATTATCAAACCACAACCAAACTGATTGTCAGGGTTAGAATCACCAATCCGGCCCAAAGAGGAATAGAGTTTTCATACACACTGGACATGCACATGTTTTGCCGTAATAAGAACAGCACTGAACAGGCACATGTCAAGCCCTAGATGAACAGCATGTACAAACCCACTGAACCGACTCAAGATACAGATTCTAACCTGAACATATAGCCTTACCTTCGAAATAGGAAACATGGAAACACCAGCCAATAGCCCAACATAGAAAACCTCAAACACATCCAAACCAAATAGAGAAAATGATTCAGCAACCATAAGATTAGCACCATGAGCTTCCATTCCTTCTCTATTCCGCCTAAAATCATTCCACATCAATTCAACCAGTCCAATGACAGCATGGACACCACCCGTTGGGATAGAAAATGCTCTAATCAGCCTAGAACTACACCCAGTCTCACTATAAAAACAGATGAACCTTACTGCATCTGGTTTCACCACCCCAACATAATTAATATTACTTAACCAGGTGTGTCCAACAACAAATTCGACCACTCTACTCTTCTGAATACTCAGACCCAAATCAACTCTATAAGAATTTTTTTTAGTATTGAGATAGCTACTTACGTCCTTATCCCTAGCGTTCACAACCTTATGCTCTAAACTCCTCTGTTTTCCTTTCTTGCGCCATATTCCTCCAGCAATGTGAAACACTATGCTTCCCTCAGTTTTCCTCACCAAGACGTGAAGTGACCCATCTGAAGCCCGAGGCAGGACGGATCCATTCCCATCGCCGGCCCCTGAGTCAACATTGTCCACTTCAGCTACAGGTTTCGCTAGAGCTACATACAGAGGAGCTGTGGCCGAGACACCATCTACAGTTAGCATAGTTGTTGCAGCCGAGTTGTTGGGCCACGAAACAACACCAATCTTTCCAGCGGTGGCATCGTTCAGATAGGTCGTGGCTCGTATGGGCTTCTCAAACATTTCCTCCCATGATCCTGGAGGCACCATCGGAGATCACTATCGGTGGTCATCACCCCAAAAAGAGAACCCCCTATCTCTAATCGACAATCCCCTTCACCACTATTCTCGCCCCCATCCAAAGCCCTCTTCATAGCCATGATCTTCGAAAGCCACTCCATCGGAATACAATCCACGCACTCGACAGTAGGAGGAGCATAGATCCTCCAAAGAAGAATGATGAATCGACTATACGAGATCAACCAGCTGCTGGCTTCCTCACCCAAGCTCGACGAAACGAGATCAACACTCACATGGAGGAAAATGAAACCCTACCAAAGAGGGAAGGAAACCCTAGTAGAGAGGGAGACGAAGCACCGCTGTCCACATCAGTTATTTGGGTGTGATGTGTCAACTTGAATGTAACGGCATGCTCAATGTTCCACTTCCTTCTAGGACCTTGCCCAATTGCTCTCCCTTTTCATCATTTTTTTATTATCAATTTTCCATTCTATTTAAAACTTATATTATTTTATTTTTTAGGTTAAAGTGCATAAAACACATTATATTATTTTTTTCAAATACATCTATCATTTTAAAATATCTTATAATACATATAGCATTTTAAAGTTTTTTTGCTAGCTTGTATGAAATATATTGGAGGTGACTTCTGGACGGAACTAAATGAGCACTTAGTCTAAACTTATATACAATCTACAAAAGTGTGTTTAAATTAGTTTTTTAACTGATGTTACACACTATGAGGTAAACATATGAGATTATTTTTATATCTGCCTGCGTAAAATTACTTTTGTTACCCAGACTCAATTTTAGAAACACATTCATGTACATCAAGACAAAATTTTTCTCACATACTTACATCAGATTGTGTAAAATAACTTTCAAAAAAGCTAGTTCAAAGATTTTGGGTGATTGACAAACACCATATAACTAAAAAAAACTTGATTAATAGCTTATACATAGGAAATAAGATATTTTTTAAAAAAGGGTAATATGGTCCCTTTATATGTTGACTCTGAATTTGGGAAAGCACAGCAATTTTATATGGCGTTAGCCGAGCTGCATTTCCATATTTACCCCCTCAATATCTCCCTCTATCAAAATGAGTCTTAATTAACAGGGTGTGTCTGAGTCAGCCATGTGTTTTAAACTTTTAATTTAACTTCTTCCAATGGGTTGTGCTTAGGATTGATTAGTTCCCTTTTTAACTATGTCTAATAAAAAAAACTAATTTATCTTACTCAGAAAATTTTATTTAGCAAGATTGTAATCCTTTTGAAATATTTAATTATGTATTTGCTTTCACTTTAAACTAGGCATCACAATTACATCGAAAGTAATTTTCAAGATGGTTATTTGATATTAAAAAAATCATTATGCAAATTTGAGTTTTACTATGATAGTTTATTTCAATGATTAGAATTTAAAGTAATTCCTCTCCACCTTGGGTTTTTTTTTGTAGTGGGCCAACAAAATATACATATCTTTTGATTGTTTACAAACCCAGCAGCCCCTTGCCAGTGCGATTGTGTTTAACGAAATGTGCTAATACCTGAAGTTATGAATCAATTTTTTAATGTGATACATTTTCTAGTGGAGATCTAAATCTTGACTGACCTTGTTGCAAGGGACTAATCCTTTATTTTATGGTAAGTGCGATAAGAATGTCTTCAAAAAGTCAAAGATGATAAGCCAACGAAGAGTGAATATGTGAATGTGAAAGCATTTTTTTCACTGTTACGTAGGTTTGAACTCAAGTATTGTAAAAACCTCTTCCACTGTTCGTAAACCATTTACTTTTTATGTGGGAAATAAAGGAAGCCATTGACCTTGAATCATGTCATGATCGTGGCATTTAATTATTAAACTCGTTTGGGAACGCGGTAAAAAATTACTTTTACGTATGTTAAGATAAATATGTGAATAAAATTATCTTGTTTTACAAAAAATACTGTTAAACGTATATTTAAATTCCCCGTAAACTCAGCAAAACAGGGTGATTGGCTTGTTAATCACGTTGATCTAGTCAACGTGACGTTTTAACGTTTACTCCGTCACTCTCCATTTCTCTTCCTTATCTTTTTCCCCTTTCGGCTTGCTGTCTCTTATGTCTCTATGCTATCTTTATCATTATCATACTTCAATCATCGCCCCAAATCAATGTCTTTTTTCTTTTGGAATTACAAAGAAGTTTAATTAAGGAAATTTAATTACCCAAATTTCCAACATTAACAAGGAGAAACGCGTAATAGGGAAATATTTGTACACTATGAATGTTACATCATTCATAAAACTACAAAAAAAAAAAAAGGTTTGGAGGTGGTACTTCGATAAGGGTGCTTTTATCTTTTTTTTTATAGGAAGGCCATTTTTGCAAAATACCAAAATTCAAAATCACATATTTCTACCTATTACCCTGTCCGTACTTATTCATAGTGGGTTTATCTGCAAACGTAGTAAATAAGTACTTTTACATAAAAACTATTTTCAAACAGATTTCCAAACGAGCTTTTAATTTATATGCATGTCGCAAAGTTTCAAAAAAGTTAACAAGCTACTGATTGAAGTGTTAAATGCCTAAACTATCTCGTTTAACATAAATTTGAATATCACATCACTCTCATTGTATTTATAAGTACATTTCAACATATTTCATACATACTAAAGAAAACATTATACCACATTGATTTTGCCATAAAATTCGACTATCTTTGAACTCTATCTCCTATTTAATATCCGTTGTAAGCTATAAGAACAAACGCAATACATAATAAATGGAAAGTATAATAAATTTAATGAAATTATTTGTAAAACTGTATACATAGAAGGATAGAAGTATGTTAGAAGGGTTTTACTTTAGTGCTTTTAACGTGATAAAAATACTATCAAATTCAAAATGACTTGAGAATACAATGAGCTAAAAAATTAGAAAAGGTTAAGAATACTCTATTTTTAACATAGGAGAGGAATAATAAAGAACATGCATTGATTCAGTTAGTAAAAACTTGACTTATAATCCACACGTTTGTAAATTCATATCGATTAGGTCTAGTTCATGGAAAAATTAAGAATACTCTATTTTTTAATAAAGGAGGGAAATAGTAAATAAATGATAGTTCAATTGATAAAGAATCGGCTCACAACCCATAACGTTGTGAGATCAAATTCTATTGCCACCTTTAGAACATTTTTAATGGATGATTTATAAATAACTCTATAAACGTTTGTTCAACTTGAATGCATTTATTGACCTATTAGCTCCAACTCATGTAATAAAAAAGGGAAACAATGTCATTTATGGCATTAAAGTGTAAGCTATTGTACATGTTTGAGAAATTTTTTCCCAAACGTAAGTCAAGACAATAAGCATATTTAAATCCATAAAAAACAATTTAAAATTCGTAAATTCTTCATAAATTATGTAAATTCTTTTTGGAATACATAAAATCTTTTCTTCTGAAGGATTCCCAAATAAATAAAAAAGGAAAATAGAGTGGAAAAGGGGTTGCGTAGGAGTGCCCATCCACCATAATTGTCGACATCAATTAGTTGGGTGTGATGTGTCAACTTGAATGTAACGGCATGCTCATTTGTCAATTTTCAATTCTATTTAAGACTTATATTATTTTATTTTTTTACGTTAAAGTGCATACAACACATTAAATTATTTTTTCAAATACATCTATCATTTTAAAATATCTTATAATATATATAGAATTTTAAAGTATTTTTTTTAAATTTGTCCAATACCTTAAAGTATTGTTAAATGCATCAATTGTTTTGAACTATTTTTTCATGTGCGTGTAGCATATTAAAATATTTCTTAATGCATCCCGTGCACAACAAATACTTTGAAGTGCTAGACACATTTAAAAAAATACTTTCATGCTTGATGTACTGGAGAATATACTTCAGGATGTTGGAGACATATTAACCCAATTTTCATATATATATATATATATATAAATATAATTTTTATTTTTATTTATTATATTGTGTTGAATTTGTTCTCATCCAGAGTGCACATTAAATAAAGATAAAATTGAAAAGTTGAATTATAAGTTAGAATTAATGCATTTTAAAGTTTTTTTTTGCTAGCTTGTATGGAATATATTGGAGGTGACTTCTGGACAGAACTAAATGGGTACTTAGTCTAAATGTAACGTCCTCTTTCTTTATCTCAAATAGTGACTAAAATATAATATTAGTCATGGTTGATTCATATTTGACAAAATAAATCGGTTAAAATACCATGACTATGTAAATTTTTCCTTTTCAAACCCAACGGATAACAACATATATTAATAAATATTTTGTGGGTCCATGATATAGTATCCTCAAAATTAAAATGACGAATAATTTAAATCAGAGTTTTGCACAATGAGCCCTATAGATGGCAATATACATCTATCAGCACATAAATAAACAAGGAGGCTTTACAGAGATATATCAAGATATCTAAGCCTCTATATTTCTCCTCGACGTACCAGCACCAGTACTATTCCCTGAAAAATGTTAAACCATAGAGTGAGACATACGTCTCCGTAACCAACAGTTCCATCTCATTGGGCATACGAGTAAGTGCCCATGAGGTGTCAAGTGGGATAATCCTTTTATAATAATAAAAATAATATAACATGATGTCACTTATTCAACATAAATTTTTATCAATTATGACATCATAATCTCATACTTATCTCATCATATAATTGCATAAAATTCAATGCATAAGATTCATTTATTTGATATTCCTTATTCCTCCCCAGCCTTATTCTCTCTGACTGAACCCATGGGTCAGTACTATCCCATGCAACTGGTAGTACATATTTCGAGCTTTCCGATCAAGTGATGTGGACCGGCCAAAATCCACAGAGCACAAGAACGGACCATGGGTTCCCCCTTTACAAAATAGTGGGGTGTCATTGCCCTGTTATACATAATTGGGCCAAAAGGACTAACCAGTGTACACCTGGTAGCCTACCACCTTATTTCCCTCTTTTTGTACAATAAAATCACCCCCTTATTTCCTCTGAAAGAACCTCCCATCAAAACAACATCCACCACTTCCTCTTATATCATAATATATTTGTCATGTATTATGAGAAATTTTACAAATTCTCAAGGCAAATATAAAATAATGCCATCAATAAATAAATTACATTTTCTTTATAAAAATAGATCCAACGAGACAATTTCTTTTTTTTTTTGCCGAAACGAGACAATTTCACTAACAACATAATTTTTTTTATTATGCAAAATGAACATCAATAACATTTTTCACAACTATTTAAAATTACTCACAAACATGTTACAAGCATGCACAAAGAGAGGAAAGTGGTTACCTCTCGCCAAGCAATAAAATATTATCACATGTAAAATCTCGCCCAACACCAAGCTCCTATAAACGGTCTACAAGAATTTAAATAGTACTACATATTAATTTACAACTAATTTTTTTTGAGTGGTAAAATTATTACTCAAATTACTTGAAATTATTATTTCATCTATTTAATATTATTAATAATATTCATACCAAAATTCTAATTTAAATTTTATGATCTTAAACATATAATAGTTTTTAAATTATAAATCCTTAATTTATTAGTCAAACTAATTTAATTAGAATATCAAACATATATTTAATATTTTCAATAAATTATTTAAATGAATTTTAATAAATAAATGCATCCATAGAAATTTATATCTATAAATACTTTCCATATATCTTTAAATAATTTATTTAAACAAACTTATTATTTATTCCAAATACTTTTTCTTATATATATATACCCATAAAGATATACATATATATTATGTATATTTTTCTTTAACAAAAATGTATATACTTAACTATACATATATACACACAATATATGTATCAAACCATGAAATAGCAATAGTAATAAATTTGCTAAATATTATTTTAACAATTTAATCATTACTATTTATTCAAAACAGTAATATCAAAAATCATATATTATTATAACAAAATTCGTAATAAATATCTTAAGTATATAAAAAATAAATTTAATATCACATATCATAGTTATAAAAATAGATCTACAATTCCATAGTCTTCTACAAATAAAACTTAAACTGTACAAAAATGAAATTCCGAAAATATTCTCAAATAAATATAATATTACCACCATTAGAAAGAGAAAAATATTTAGAATAACTTTCATGAAGGAAGTATAATGAAAATAAATCATTTTACTTATCTAAATAATCTCAGAAGTAGAATCTTAGATTGAAATACACCCTTTCCAGCACTCCTCCCCCCACTCCCTCTCTGTCAACGACGCTCCCTCTCTCTCTCTCGGATGAGGTGTGTGTGTGAAGAAAAATGTGTGGGGGGAAACTGCTGTGAGACCCCCTCACAATTCCTGCCCTGCACTTCCAAATTTTTTTTTAAAAAAAAAATTTGTAATGATGGAGACTCATCATGGCTGCCACCCGTAATTGGTGGCAGCATATAATTTTTTTTATTTATTTTTTTAAGTCAAACCCATCATTACCACCACCATCATTATTTTTCCATTTTTTTTTCTTTTTTTTTAATTTCCACCGACAGCACAGTAAAACAGCACATTAAATATTTTTTTAACAGCACAGTAAATATTTTTTTTTATATTACACTAAACTTATATACAAGCTATAAAAGCGTGTTTAAATTAGTTTTTTAACTGATGCTACACAATATGAGGTAAACATATGAGATTATTTTTATATCTGCCTGCGTAAAATTATTTTTGTTGACCCACACTCGATTTTAAAAAAACTTTTATATAAATCGAGATAAAATTTTTTTTATATACTTACGACAGATTGTATAAAATAACTTTAAAAAAAACTAGTTCAAAGATTTTGGGTGATTGACAAACACCATGTAACTAAAAAAAACTTGATTAATAGCTTATACATAGGAAATATGGTCCCTTTATATGTTGACTCTGAATTTGGGAAAGCACAACAATTTTATATGGCATGAGCCGAGCTGCATTTCCATATTTACCCCCTCAATATCTCCCTCTATCAAAATGAGTCTTAATTAACCGGGTGTGTCTTTCCAATGGGTTGTGCTTAGGATTGATTAGTTCCTTTTTAACTATGTATAATAAAAAAACTAATTTATTTTACTCAGAAAATTTTAATTAGCAAGGTTGTAATCCTTTTAAAATATTTAATTATGTCTTGCTTTCACTTTAAACTAGGCGTCACAATTACATCGAAAGTAATTTTCAAGATGGTTATTTGATATTAAAAAAAATCATTATGCAAATTTCCGTTTTACTATGATAGTTTATTTCAATGATTAGAATTTAAAAGTAATTCCTCTCCACCTTGGGTTTTTTTTTGTAGTGGGCCAAAAAAGTATACATATCCTTTTATTGTTTACAAACCCAGCAGTCCCTTGCCAATACGGTTGTATTTAACAAAATGTGCTAATACCTCAAGTTATGAATCAATTTTTTAATGTGATACATTTTCCAGTGGAGATCCAAATCTTGACTCACCTTGCTGCAAGGGACTAATCATTTCTTTTATGATAATAATCATTAATACAAGTCATTTTATGAAATAATAGTAACCACTCACCATGCTCAAAATCACTCTGCATATAAGAACCACAATTCACTACTCAGAATTAGAATTAGAATCGAATCTTTAAAGATATCAATTAATCAAAACGAGTATGCTTCGTGTGATCAAAGTCTCATCTTTTACAAGTGCAAGGAACTCTAAGGTACGACCCACACAAGTTCCAGAGTCACCTTCACATTTCATCTTTGTAGCAAAATAGTCAAAGGCTATATTTGGATAGCCCGTTGGGAAAACGGACACAGATTCTGAGGTAAATATGTGAGATGAGTTTTGTCTCGGTAAACGCAGGAATGACTTTTGGTTGCCCAAACGGGCTAACCAAACAGAGCAAAAATAGTTATAATTCTGCTCAAAGCTATTATGGTAAGAGAATAATTCTATATATACTTCAAGCATCCATTGAACAGCTTATCAGTCATGCAAGGAAGACTTCAAGCATCCATTGAACAGCTTATCAGTCATGCAAGGAAGACAGTCAATAATAGGAATTTATAACGAACAAAAGGCATAATGATTGGGCTGGAAGTTACGGCATGTAAGAGAAATAATTATTCCAAATCCTAACTATTAAATCAGAACACATTAAACCTACAGAAGATATAGATCAGATCAGTAAAACACTATCATCAGTTTATGTCTGAAATGGTTCTTTTTTCAAGATGACTCATTTGAGCAAGTTACAGTTCTTGCAAGCTTAATCAAATTTTAATCCCATTACATCAATAAAGAAACCAAAGAAAGCTTCTGCTCGCAAAAAAAAAAAGGAAAGAAATGGGAGAATGGAAATGATGACCTGATTTAGAAGCTAATGTCGAACAAGGACTTTAAAAGTTGTGAAGAGCTGCACGAATTAAACAAGTGGGTAGTAAGAAATTGAAAGTAGTGAAAGATCCTTGTTTGATATCCAATCAGGTCCTAAATTATCATTAGAAAACTCAGCTGATTAATGGTTAAAACGTAGAGAGAGAGAGAGAGCTGTTACCAATAAAGCATTGATAGTAATTTACTTTTGTAGAGTGCTATCCTTCACAAAATTCCAAGTTCATTTCAGATAGTGAAAGTAGTAACTCATCAATGTTGGTAGGAAGAGAAGATTCCTTCAATTTCTTTGTTAGAGTGAGTAGTTCTTCCTCGTCACAAGTGTCTCGAGGTCTCTTCGTGCCTAACTCCAACTTCAATTCCTTCGGTTGAAGGAAAATGTTATATTTTGAGGCATATATTGGGTGGATTCTCCCTTCCTCGATCAAGCAATCACCAAACTCAAATTCAAATGAAAGCTCTGCCACATCCTTTACTACTCTTTTTCTTCTAACCTGATCCAATATGAAATCACAAAAGAGGGGATCATACCATTGAAAGGCATTATCTGAATTAAATTGTGTCATTGAATAATGCCATCCTCTTGGGCCTTCAAAACCATGACTCACAATGTTTTCTTTTTCAGCATCAGAATGATATATCCAGCTGCACCGACAGCTTGAGTGGCTTCGATCCTTTTCTCTAGCGGAGAATTGAGGAATAATAAAACAAAAAATGAAGCCCAATAAGTCATCACGATATGGAATATGAAAATAAAGTGAGCGAGCATTTGTGGTTTCGTCCAGAAACACCCCTTGAGAATTCAGCATTGTTTCTTGGGAAGAAATATATACTCTTTTAAATTTGCGGTATACTTGCTTTAATGAGAAACTAGCATATTCCATAATTCCACGAAGTGAATGCACATCATGATCACAGTTACTCTTTTTTTTGGCTACCCAAATCCAACCCGAATTCCATCTGTTGAAGGAAATTGTGATATTCTGAAGCATTTATTGGGCAAACTCCACACGCCTCTGCCAAATCATGTTTGGTTGTATGGTAATTCTCATCATAAGAGACAACGGAGAACTCAAAAGAAAGCTTGGGGTTATCTTTAATGCCCTGATCACCCTCTCTTTCTATAAGTTCGCTTAAAACGGATACAGAGTAGATTGGATCGTACCAAAGAAAAACATGATGTGAATTTAATTCTGTTATCCACATATCGTCACCCTTGCCATTTACTTCTTCACCACCTTCCAAATATATTTGGCATTTCAGGTAACTCTGACAGTTTGTCTTTGACGTGAACTGAGGAAGAACAGAGCAGAAAACAAAGCCCAACAAGTCGTTCACGGCTGAAGAGAGTTCAATGGTTATGAAACTTGAAGCCTTCGTTGCCTGGTTATATCTAACCCACCCTGGAATTTTTCTTCCTGGGTAACAAAAAGCACCAATTCGATTGAGA
>JANTPZ010038146.1:0-16709 GCA_025593235.1 Vachellia pachyceras
TCGCGGAAAAACGACATGAGTTCCTTTGGGCTGGTCTCAACGGCGCGTGAGGGAGGATCGCACTTGTGAGCGGTGAACGGAAGGGAGGTCTCAATTGTGAGCGAGTTGGAGTCATCAGCAGAGGAAGAAAGTGAACGGCGGAGAGAAGAGGTAAACGATAAAACTGCCGAAATGGGTTTCACGAGACTGGCTCGAGAAGACGAAGCTAAGCGTGAGAGAGCCATATCGATCTGCTACAAACCCACACAGCGATTACGCAGACAATTCAATTTTCAAGAGAACGCAATTGAATTGGAATCCACCAAAAAGAGAACAGACCAAGCGAAAGACCAAAGGGCGGTTCTCAGTTTCACGATAGGTAGGTCTGATCAGAGCTCGAAGGGCCAAGGAAACGAATCCAGAGGCAACAACATGAGCTCAAAAATGGGAACTTTTCTTCGTCATTAACTCAAACATATTTTGCCAAAGGAGCTTCGTACACATCGTAAGGAACGGATCCAACTCCCATGGATTTGATTCCCTCTGCTGTCGTGAGGACTCCTTTGGTAGATGATCTTGTAAGTCCCTTGTAAGTGTTTAAAGAGTTCTGGGGTCAGGCCCTGACCTTGGTGGGGGACCGGTGTCGAACTCACCTAAATTTTTTTATCAAAAAAACTCAAACATATTTTTTTTTTTAAAAAAAGTTGTCTTTGAAAGCAATTTCTCTATCGTTTTCCCCTTCTTTCACTCGTAGGATGAGAGGAAGTGGAACGGATTTGCTTTGCATTATTTTATTTGGTGAAGTCTGAGAGAAATAAATTTACTGAATTTAAAATAGTTTTATAAATTTTAAAATAATTTTAATAAATTTTAAATTAATTTTTATAAATTTTAAAATAATTTTATATTAAAATATATGCACAGTTTAAAAAACGGTATTCTTAAGTAAACAGGTGGACTATTAACAATATCAATAACGAGCTAGTTCTTTCTTGGGGATTGCGAAACCATGTCAGCCGACAAACTCAATCTGGCCACCACAGTAATGTCAGAAGTTTATGTCGGATAAACTTGCCCCAATTTCATGTCCGGTACATCCGTATTACTCTGCTGTCTGTCATGTTGTAATTAATTAAATTGAAAAAATTGAATTGAATCCTGTAGATGGAGAATCTAGGGAGAAAAACTCCCTTTTCCAATTTGAAAAATAGTAACGTGCTTGTTTGCAAATTTTATTTACTAAAAAATATATTTAATCGTACTTTTTGTAAAATAAAATAATCTTTCTCGTATGTTTACTTCAAATTACGTAAAAGTACTTCTCTACCGCGTTTTTAAACGGATTCAATATTCTACTCTTTACTTTTCGTCCAGTCTGAAATACTTCATTTGCCTTGCAAAACACCTAATCATTGTCCTTTCACGTGAATTTTACTCTCTTGATTCAAGTGCCTTTTCCCTCGAGCTTTTTATGCCCCAGTTGCTCTGGGTGTTATCTTTTTTTTTTTGGGATGAAATGAGTGTTATCTTTTGCTTTGCTAGGAGATTACTCGCTCCACCATTCCTCATTTATGACCTCTTCCTTCACCCGATATCAATGGATTGGTGTAATGAAAGAAATCCCTTTTAGGGTTTGTTTGGATATCATTTTTAAAATAGCTTTTACAGATTTCGAGATAAAATTTAGATTTTGAAGAATAGATTTTAGAAAATAGTTTTTACAGATTTCGAGGTAAAACCTAGGTTTTGAAAATGTAATTTGTATTTGGGAAATTATTATGAGAATAGCTTTTACGGATTTCAAGGTAATATTATAATAAATAATTTATTTATGAAAAGACAAATTTTAATTATATATTTACAAATAATAGAAATAATAATAATAATAATAAGTACAAATTGGTTAGACGTGTCTGCCCAATTGAGGCTGGCTCCATCCCATTGTATACTGCCTTTAAAAAATATATGTAAAAGCACGTTTCTATTTTATTTGTAATTTTAACTTCATAATTATCTGTCTATTTTAAATCCCTTTGCTGCTATGTGTTCCCCTTTTGCGCGTGAGCCCAAGCAAGAACAAACCAGAAACCATGGCAGCTTCTATTCCAATCTCAGCTGCCTTCTTCATCTTTCTCTTCCATTTCGCTACCACTGCCTCCTCCATCGGTGTTAACTAAGACACCATCGGAGACAACCTTCCGTCACCGCAGGCGGTGGCGACCTTCCTCAAGACCAAGACAACCATCGACAGTGTTAAGATCTTCGATGTGAGCCAACGGGTAAATTTTCAGATGAAGCAGACACAGGGCGGAGAGAGAGGGGGAAGACACACAGGACGGAGAGAGAGCGAGACACGATAATGGAGGAGAGAGAAAAAATAAATTAATGGGAAAGAGAGAATAGAATAATAATTAGAAGAGAGAATGTGACGTGATAGAATAGTTTTTCAAAAACTTAGGTTTCAAATTGAGATTTTGTAACCAAAATAGTTTTCTGAAATTTTTTTGTACTTGGACAAAATCTAGGTTTTGGGTCAAAACCTAGGTTTTGTAACCAAAACTAGGTTTCGTAACTAGATTCCAAACAAGCCCTTAGTCGCCGTGTGTGTCCCTGGTGTCTGTTTGAGAATCCGTTGGAAAAATGTTTTTACACAAGTCAAGACAAGCATGTGAGAGGAGTTTTATCTCGACTTATATGCAACATAGAAACAGAGAAAAAAAGCTTTTTCAAACACACACTTCACATGCCTTTCTAATTGGCACCTTCTTCCTTGGTACCTTCAATGCCTCCATTATCCTTGAATTGCTTCTTCAAGCTTCTTCGAGAGATGAAGGAGTCATTTCAATTTCCTACTCTCAAGACCTAAGAAGCTAGTCTGGCTCCTCCAGATCTTCCTTTGAAAGCTTTAAAAAACGTTTAGATTTCTTTCCATAAGGTAATAAGGCCTTACTCCTTTCTAAACCTCTACATGTGGTTATAAATCGCCCCTTGTTCAGATCGCACCCCACCCCTTGTATGATCACCCCACTTTAGCCTAGAGCATATGTTCTTTACTTTCTGCATCTTGCTCTATTTGGTCAGTTTCATTCTCTTGATTGGCTTCTAGCCTCCATCCACCTTCCTTCTTTTCTTGAAACCTTCTTCGAAATGTTTTCCTTTGCTTCTGCACGCTCCTCCCATCTCCCCCGTCACCTCAACCCATCTTCCATTACTCCCTCAGATCCCATTACCCCCAATCACCTCTAATATTTAAAGATTCCTTCAGTATTGAAGGAATGGTGAGAGACTTCTATCTAATCAGCTTCAAAACTAGAGGAAGATAGGGATTTCATAGTTAGCAATGGCCCATGGTCAATTAACAAATATTTCCTAGTTGTTGATAAATGGAAGTTGAACATTGTCCTTAGCGACCTTTAGGTCAACATCTTTCCTGTATGGGTACAATTTTGGGGCCTTCTCCTTGAATATCACATTCCTAAGGTTGCTCAGGATTTGGGTGATGTGGTTGGTACACTTTTCCTATCAATGGTCTCATACCGTGTACTACTACTATGCATTTCATAAGGATTAGAGTTCATATTAACCCGAGGTTACTGCTGATTTGATATATTAGAGTCAAGCTTGATAATGGAGAGGTTTCGTTGACTACATGCAAATATGAAATAAATTTCAAAAGTTATTCCCTTTATCACTTGTTGGACCATACCTAGCATAGATGTACCAAATCCCTGGACCAAATATTTCAAGGTTTTAACAATGTCTTATACAGGTTCTACAACAAGTTTGATAATAAATTCTCTTGTAACTCAAGGATCCTGAGAATACATGGAGAACTTAGATAAAAAAACACAGGATAAGGGCCTCCACACGCATTAGATATTCCTTCTTTGGAAAAACCAAATATCGGGTGCTTGAGACCAAGCCAGAGAATATCTGTTGTCACTAGATCAACAAGAAGGCTACTTCTACTTCTCTTCAGATTATGACTAGGATTCAGGCTGTTAAACATAAAAAAATTCAATTATTGAAGTGGATGATAATACCTCTCAAGAAAGCCAGCAAGAAGCCCCTAGTCACTTTAACTAGGACTATCAAGAGTCGTCCTTTAGTCTCCAATCCCCTATATTTAATCAAGCTCCTATCCTGCCATCTTCTCGGGAATTTGTTAATGAACCTCTACGGGCCAATCCTCCTCTTATTGAAGCCCTTTCTAATACCTTCTCAATCCCTCCTATCCAAAATTCCTTGAACCCTGATCAAAAGCATTTTCCTGAAATCACCCTATCTCTCCTCTCTTTGGTCCTTCCCTTCCCCACCCTTCAAAAATCACCAGGCTCATTTCCTAACAAAACTATAAAGTTAAACCCCATCAAGGCCTCTTTAGATTATAAGATCAGCACCTTTGTCTTAGACAGTTTCAATATTCTTGGGAAATGCCCCATTCCTCCTCATGAAGAGGATTTCTTCACTCTTGAGGATCCTCGAAACTCGATCAAATCTATCAAATGGATCCTCACAAGATTAACTCCCAAGCCACCTTTGAAGTTCGTTGAATGGTGGCAGAGTTGCTGCTTCTCCCTCAATTGGCCTAATGAGGGATTTGGGATATACTTCAAATCCCATTCAAGACCTGCCTTTGATTAGACTTTCATTACTCCTGACCTTCCTAACTTTGATTCTCTTATTGTAGACTCCAACTGCCTTTACTATAGCTTGCTTGAAAACAATGTGCTAGCATATCCCTTCAAAGATCTTCTCCCAAGCTGTAAATGGTTCATGTTCTTCTCCTCCCTTAAGACCCTCGACTTTGCATTCATGCCCAAAGGAATCATCCCAGCCAGTTACTAGAATCTTATCCCAGGTTCATCTCGTCAGATCTCTAAACCCCCCAAGAGCAAAACAAATAGGATAAGCACCCTGAAAGGCGTTTCTTTAATAGGTACTTCAAGGGGCTCTCGTTTAAGAAGAGATAACTGGAAGCTACCATCTCAGTTGAAAGCTTCAAGAAATGACTCAAGATTTTGGAATCTTTATTTGTTGTGGAGAAGGTTAGGGATGCAGCCGAACTAAATCTTCCCCAAGGAACATGAAAGCCTTCAACTGGAACTATGATGGCTTTAGGAAGGCCATAACAGTTCAAAAGTGCAAGAGAATGCTTTAGAAATAATGTCCTAATTTTATCTTCCTGTCTAGAACAAAAGTTGGTCAAGTTTTAAAAGGGGTGGGGGAACTATCATAGCTTGGTTACTATGGGTTATCCCAAGTTTGTTGGCACTGATGCCATTACAAGGGGTAGGGGAACTATAGTAGCTTGGAAACACTTTTTGGAGGTACAAGTTTTAGATGTCACCCATTTCTTTTGTCACTGCTCAATAATGAATAAAGATAAGGTCCCCATTATTTTGTTTCTTTTATTTATGGTCTGCCACAATCCTCTAATATAAGTTTTCTTCAGGATTGGATCACAAGCACAACATAAATGGTAATCTCCCTTGGTTGTTAAGTGACGATTTCAATGAGATTCTGTCACACTTTGATAAGATATGCAAAAATGGATGATCCTTTGGTATGGCCTCTTTCCATTGCTTGGATTTGGTAGATCTGATCAGTATACTCTAATCAGGCCCTGATTTCACCTGGACAAACAATAGGAAATATGAGATTTGGTTTTGGAAAGGATTGATAGTATTATGCAACATTAGTTGGATGAATCAGTTTCCCTTATAACACATAATGGCTCCATTTGGCAAAGCTTCTCAAGAGCTGAAAAGCACGTTCAACAATGTTTTTCCGCAAAACGAGATAATCTCCTTCACATATTTGTCTCGACTTGCGTAAAAGTATTTCTCTACCGGTTTTCTAAACGAGCCCAATTGGTACTAGATAGTTGCCTCTAATCATTGCCCTAGTCTTTTCTCCTTAGAGACTCGAGTAAAATCATATAAAAAAAGTTTGAATCTTTCTAGGCTTAGTTTGATGAGTGTGAGAATTAAATAACTCAAAACTAGACTGAACTTTTCCTGGATCCCTAGGTTATAGATTTCACAACAAACTATCAAACACCCTTACTACACTTAACAATTTGAGAAGAAATCATATAGGTAACCTTTTTCATAGAATTCAGGAAGCTGAAAAGAATTTTGAAATGCTATCCTAAAAAATTTCCTTATGTGGTAATATCATTCATCCATCTATTGAAAGGGACATTAGCAACACAAAACATGAATTGGAATTTCTGTATGATTGTGAATCCAAATTTTGGGCTTAAAGGGCCAAGATTAAATGGCAAAAGGATGGGGAAAGGAATACCAAATACTTCCATTTGGTTGCTAACTAAAGGAAATTCGTAAGTTTTATAGGTAGTCTCAAAAAAGAGGATGGTTCATGGATCGATGTAGCTTTTGAGCTGACAAACATAACCACTTCTCACTACTGGCAAATTTATTGTACTTGAATATAATTAAGGATGAAAAAAAATCAACAAGCTCTTGCTCAAATTGAGATTCCCTTTTTGTTAGATGATCACTTTGCCAAGCTTATAGCTCCTTTAAATATGATGGAATTGAAAGAAACATTCTTTAGTCTTCCTAAGGATATTACCGATATTACCCCTGGCTCGGATGGATATCGTGCTTCGTTCTATCTGAAATATTGGGAATTGATCAAAGAAGATCTTTTTGCAATGATCTTTTATGTTTGGATTTTGAATTGATCTTGAAAAGTATGAACAAAACCAATATCATCCTAATTCCCAAAATTGGCAAACCTTAGTCAATTAGATATTTTAGACCCATTAGCCTCTGCAATGTTTCCTACAAGTATGTGTTTGGGAATCCGTTGGGAGAAAGAAGTTTACGGATTCCGAGAAGAATTTACAAAATCCAGGAAGAATTTATGGTTTCGAGATACTTTTTACGAATTTCAATATGCTTTTTACATATTTCAAGATACCTTTTATCTTGACTTACGTGCATCGTTGAGAAAAATATTTTTCAAACATGCACAAAAAATAATCTCGAAGGTCTTTTGCAAGAGACTCAAAGGCCCTCTATGTGAACTAATCTCGTTGTATCAAAGTGCATTCCTTAAAGGGAAATTAGTATATGACAATCTAATGTTGATTGCTGACATCATGGAACATATTCACATAGCAAGGGTATGTAGGAAAAAACTAGCAGCATTCAAAGTATATTTTTTTGAAGGCTTTTGATAAGGTATCATGGAACTTCATAATAGATGTTTTAAGAAGAATGTGTTTTTCCCTCAAATGGATCAACTTGATTAATCAATGCATGTCAACTGCACAATATAACCTGCCTTTCAATGGCCAGTTGGCTTCCGATTTAAAGCCGACGTAATGCATTAGGTAGAGGGACCCTTTATCTCCTAACCTCTTCATATTGTCTCTGAATGTCCTATCTTTCTTCATAAACAGGGTTGAAGTCATGAATCAATGGGAAGGTATTAAAATTTGTAGAGAGGCTACATGAATCTCTCACCTCTTTTATGTTGATAATTCTATCTTTTTTTGAACGCAACATGCAAGGAATTATCTCAGTAAAAGATACTCTTGATACCTTATGTTTAATATTAGGTCAACAAATCAATAGGAACAAGTCCTCATTAATCTTTAGTCCAAATGTTACCCACTCAAACAAAAGATCATTCTCTCAAGAATTGGGCATTCATTTTTCAACAAGATTAGGAAAATATATGGGTACTTGGATTAATCCTGGAAGAGATAAATCAATCATCTACCAGCAATTACTCGCATCTGTGGAAAGTAGAACCAATACATCTCAAACAAGTATATTAACTTTTATCAAGTCAATACTATTAGCATCTGATGGGCTTAACGCTACCCAAGTCAAGGAGGCCCAAACTTACTGGAGGAGACAGAGAGAGAAGTCAGGTCCAAGTCCAACAACCAGAACGGGCGTAGTGTAGAGACAATTATCTAGGGCTGCATGTCTGAGAAAAGGGCATGAACAATGATGGCTGAGGAGAGCTCCTAACCTCTCGAACATTGGGAAGAGTCTATGTTATTGTTCTTGTTTTGCTGTTATTTTTTTCTTTTCTTGTATCAGAAGAGTCAGCTACCCTAACTGTATCTTCTTCTTCCAACACCATTGAAGAGGGTGTAGTTGGCTGATATTTCCATTCCAGTATAATATAACTTTACCAGCTCCATCAACTTGGTATCAAAGCAGGATGATTCTGTGGATGGTAGGAACAAGGATGGAAGCTCGAATAGAGAGTGTAGAGAAGGCAGTCCAGGAGATACCCCGACTAGTACATGCGGTGAATGACTTGTAGAGAACGAACTTGGAGGCGTAGGAAGAGCGGGCGGCGATGCAGAGAATTGTTCAGCAGCTGCAAGGGCGCACCGAGGAAATCATGAAGTTGCTGCAGGAAAGGCTTCCAACAAGATCCCACACTCCATCACTCTATCACTCCATCACGAGCCCTAGAGGATCGACACGGAAACGGACAAAGTAAATATGGAGGAACCCCGAGAGCGGAACCAACCTTCACGATGCGATGAGGAAATTGGTAATCATGAGAACCACAGCGAAAGGGACAGTCACTGATATCGTCAACTAGATATGCCTGTGTTTGAAGGAGATGATCCCATGGGATGGACATTTCGCATGGAAAGGCACTTCATCATTAGTAGGATCTCGGAGGCTGAAAAAATGGATGCAGCTATTGTGGGCTTGGAAGGGAGGGCCCTTAACTGGTTCCAATGGGCTGAAACGAGAGCTCTGATGAAGAGTTGGGCTGAGTTTAAAGCGGGGGTGATTCAGCGATTCCACGCTTCCCATACTGGAGACAACTATGAGCGACTGGCTGGTCTGAAATAAGGAAGTGGGCCAGTAGCATATTTCCGTGAGCAGTTTGAAATGCTGTCGGAAGTCATACTGGAGGACGTGTCCGAAGTCACACTGAAGGGGATGTTCCTGAATGGGTTGAAAGAAGAGGTGAACGCCGACGTTCGGGTTTTGAAGCCCAACTCTCTACGTGAACTGAAGGATATGGCCTCAGAGATAGAAGGTCGGAACATTCTGTTGGAAAAGGAGAGACAGCGTCGTGATGCGAGAGGAAGCAAGCGCGACGAGAGCAAGTGGACTCTCTCCTCGCCACAGTACATAAGGGCCCCATAGTTTTTTGAAGGACCCAAGAGTCCTCGCATACCCCACTCAAGCTGAGGGACTTCGCAAAAGGGAAATGAAGTATCCAAGAGCGCTATTAGCCCAGCTCAAGCCTCGAACGCGACCTCGGGCAGTGGAAGTAGTGGAGCCAAAGGCGTAAAGAGGCTGTCGGACGCGATTAACCGGAGAAGGGAGCTTGGCCTCTATTTCAAATGTGAGGAAAAATTTAGACCAAACCATAAATGTAAAGCACAGAGGTTGCAGCTTTTGCTAGTCGAAGAGGAAGAAGGAGATGAGATTGGTGAGGAAGATTTTGAAGAGCTTGAGGACGAACAGGGTAAGTCGTATGCTGGGATGGAGCTCTCCCAAATGATGATGCATGGAATTTTGAGCCATAAGACAATGACGGTGTGAGGCAAGATGCAGGGACGACAGGTGGTGGTGTTGGTAGACAGTGGGGCTACCCATAATTTCATATCCAGGGAGGTGGTAGTAGAGTTGAGGTTACAGGTGTTCCCGACACCAGGATATACCGTTTCGGTCGACGATATATGGAAAATTCACTCGAGTGGGAAGTAGAAGGAACTGAAGCTACAAATGCAAGAGTTACAAGTGGTTCAAACTTTCTACCCCTTTCCGCTCGCTAATGTTGATGTAGTTCTTGGAATGTCATGGCTGCAGTTATATATGAAGGTCGAGTTAATTGGGGGCAGTTATATATGAAGGTGACGGCAGGTCGCGATTGGATATGCTTGAAGGGGGATCCTACTCTCACTCATATGCATTCTTCCTTTAGAGCTCTCAAAAAGGCCATGAAGGGGGCATATGAAGGTTATGTCGTCGAACTCAATTCGGTCTAGAAGAACCCACATACAAGCCAGGAGGCACTTCCACGCATTTTATCAGAACTTCAGCAATTACTTGCAGAGTTCAGCGCGGTGTGCACTTTCAGTCAAGGCTTACCCCCTTGAAGGACCACAGATCATTCAATAGTGTTAAAGGAAGGCGCCCAGGCCCTTAACATGAGACCCTATCGCTATTCTTATGTTCATAAGGTAGAAATTGAAAAATTGGTTAAGGAAATGATTACTGCAGGCATTGTGAGGCCTAGCAGTAGTCCTTTTTCAAGCACCGTGCTCCTGGTGAGGAAGAAGGATGGCAGCTGGAGATTTTGTGTCGACTACCAAGCCTTGAACAAGATCACCATCCCTGATAAATATCCAATTCCAGCAATCGATGAATTATTGGATGAATTAGGCGGCTCCACCATATTCTCCAAACTGGACTTTAAAGCCGGGTACCACCAGATCCGTATTAAGGAGGGAGATGAGCACAAGACAACTTTTCACACCCATAATGGCCACTACGAATCCCTGGTTATTCCTTTCGGCCTCACTAATGCTCCTTCTACTTTTCAATCACTAATGAATGATATCTTTCGGGAATTCTTACGAAAATTTGCATTAGTTTTCTTTGATGATATCTTGGTGTATAGCAGGGACAAACTCACTCATTTAGAGCATTTGAGAAGGGTGATGGAGGTGCTGCAATAGCACCAACAAGTGATCAATCCCAAGTGCAGTTTTGGCCATCAACAATTAAAGTACTTAGGGCACATTATAACAGTAAGGGGAGTGAAAGCAGACCCCGCAAAGGTGGAAGACATGGTGTCATGGCCAGTGCCCAAAGACATTAAGAGCTTGAGAGGCTTTTTGGGACTCACGGGGTACTACCGGAAGTTTATCAAAGACTAAGGAAAAATTGATGCTCCCCTCACTGCCTTACTAAAGAAAAATGCTTTCAAATGGAAGAGCCAAGCCCAAACAGCCTTTGAGAAGCTCAAATCTACCATGGTGTGCACATTTGTGCTCATTATGCCTGATTTTTGGGTGCCGTTTGAAGTGGAAACTGACACGTGTGGAGTGGGCGTGAGGGTTGTCCTTATGCAGGGTGGCAGGCCCATCGCTTATTTCAGCCAGAAATTGTCTAGCAAGGCCTTACAGAGTTCAGTGTATGCAAAGGAATTGATGGCCATTGTCTTAGCCATCAAAAAATGGCAGCACTACCTATCAATCCAACCTTTCATCATAAGAACAGATCAAAGAGCCTTAAAATACTTACTGGAACAGAGGATTATTGATCCAGATCAGAAGTAATGGATTTCCAAACTCATGGGGTATAAATTCGAGATTCAGTACAAACCGGGCAAGGAGAATAGGGCCGCTGATGTTTTATCTAGAAGGGAGACTGCTGACTTGTCGTTGAACGCTTTTTCTCTGTGGCAATATGAGAGCTTAGGGGATTTTGAGGCTGAGATAGCTAATGATGCCAAGCTGAATGAACTACGACAAAGAATCTTGACTGGGCAGGAGGTACCGGCAGGTTATTCGATGAAACGTGGCTGCCTAATGTACCATGATCGACTCGTTCTTCCGCAAACTTCACCCAAGACAGCTGGGTTAATTCAAGAGTATCATAGCTCCCCTATGGGAGGACATTCAGGCTATCTCCGAACTTACAAGAGATTAGTCGAGGTGGTATTTTGGAAAGGGCTGAAGAGGGATGTACAAGATCAAGTTGCTAGATGTGAAGTTTTCCAAAAGAACAAATATGAAGTGGTCAGCCCAGCAGGGCTACTACAACCCCTACCGGTACCCCAACAAGTTTGGGAAGACATAAGCATGGACTTCATAGTGGGGATGCCTAAAGCCAACAAGTTTGACACTGTCATGGTGGTGGTGGATCGCCTTACAAAGTACGCTCACTTCCTGCCACTATCCTATCCATTTACAGCTAGGGAGGTGGCCGAGAAATTCACACAAAAGGTTGTCAAATTACACGGATTTCCAAAATCCATTGTATCCGATCGAGACTGCGTATTTATCAGCCAATTATGGAAAGAGATGTTTTTGCTGTCCGAAACCACTTTGAAATACAGCTCAGGCTATCATTCTCAAACCGATGGACAAATCGAGGTAGTCAATCGAAGTCTAGAGACATACTTGAGATGTTACGCAGGCAAAAACCCAAAACAGTGGGTAAAGATGTTGCCATGGGCTGAATTTTGGTTTAATACCACCTACAATTGATCCTTGGGAGTAACCCCTTTTAGGGCCCTATATGGCCGAGACCCTCATACCATCTTTAAGTGGAAGAATGATGATTCAATGGTGGAGGAGGTTAACTCACAGTTGAGAGAAAGAAATGAGACACTGCTAAAACTGAGGTATCATCTAGAGCAAGCTCAAGTGAAGATGAAGGAGCAGGCGGATAAAAAACGCAGGGATGTTGAATTCCAGGTTGGGGACAAGGTGTACCTGCGAATCCACCCTTACAAGCTGAAAAACCTTTCCAAAAAGCAGCATGAGAAGTTGGCTCCCAGGTTCTATGGGCCTTACGAGATTTTGCAGCGAGTTGGGGCAGTTGCCTATAAGCTGAAGCTATCTGATTATGCTAGAGTTCATCCCACCTTCCATGTTTTGCAGCTCAAGCGCTCCCTGGCAGCACCTAAGATAGTACAACAGCTACCTAGTTTCCTCTTTGAAGATTATGAGCTGCTAGTTTAACCTGAAACAGTGAGAAAAGTCTGACGCATGACAGATGACAACCGGCAAGTTCTAGTTAAATGGAAGGAATTGCCTGAATGTGATAATGCTTGGGAAGAGTTTGCTATCATGGACACTCAGTTTCCAGATTTCCACCTTGAGGACAAGGTGAAGCTCATAGAGGGTGGAAATGATGGGCCCAACGCTACCCAAGTCAAGGAGGCCCAAACTTACTGGAGGAGATAGACAGAGAAGTCATGTCCAAGAGGGTCCAAGTCCAACAACCAAAACAGGCGTAGTGTAGAGACAGTTATATAGGGCTGCGTGTCTGAGAAAAGGGCATGAAGAGTGATGGCTGAGGAGAGCTCCTAACCTCTCGAACGTTGGGAAGAGTCTATGTTATTGTTCATGTTTTGCTATTATTTTTTTCCTTTCTTGTATCAGAAGAGTTAGCTACCCTAACTGTATCTTCCTCTTCCAACACCATTGAAGAGGGTGTAGTTGGCTGATATTTCCATTCCAGTATAATATAACTTTACCAGCTCCATCAGCATCCAACATCCATATCTTGTCTCGCATATCCATAATATATTTGCGACAAGATTAATGGAAGATGTCTTAATTTCTTTTGGATCAAATGGGGTTTGCAAGAAATTCACTTAGCTCACAAAGATAAGCTATTCATCTTCTTCTAAATCAATTGGAAGATGTCATAAAATAGTTTGGAATTTCCTCCACCTAGTGTAATGCAGATACTAGAAGATGATAGGATAGAAGTTGATTGCTATCATTGTATTCTTATGTAATTGAAGGCCTTGGACCCTTATTTCACCAAAAAAAAGATAAGCTATTCATCCCTATCAATCAAGAAAGTATGGAATCATACCATCAAAGGTTATCAATCAAGCATTATTAGCCAACATGTTTGGAGAATTATTAATGCTGATGAATTTTCTCTACTCTTATCAACCTAAACATTAAATATATTGACTGTAGCTCAAAATCCTTTTTCAAGAAACCTTACAACTCTTCTTGGCTATGGAAAGGCATCATTGAGTTATTTAATACGATAACCTCAAATCTCAAATGGAAAATTGGAAATGGTAATGTCATTGCCCTCAACCATCCTTTATGGTAGCCTATGCAATTTGGATCAGGCATCTCTTTGAATCTTCAACTATTGCTAATCTATTAATGCATAATAGTAGCCTTTGGAATTTTGTAGTATGGAACACTACATTAGTCCACTCCCTATAACCCCTTCTACAGCCTGAGAAATCGCTTCTATCCTTATCTACTTTTTCAAATAGAGCGGATAAATTATATTAGTTAGAACATTCTTCAGGCAAGTATAGTGTTAAAGAATGATTCAAGATACTACTAGCTCAAGAGCTAAATATCTCTCTAGGTATAGATCCTTTTTAGAAAGTACTATGGTCAATTAAGTTACTATATAAATGCTTGTTATTTATTTGAAAACTTCTACATAAGGCTTTGCCTATTGTTGACATTATGAGGGATCATCATTTGAATCTGCAAGGTTAGTGTCTATTTTGATGTCCTTGTGATGAAACCCTTAAACATGTATTTTTCTCATGCCCTTTTTTCACAATCATATGGTTTGGATGTTTGTCAATTAGAAACCTCCCCTTCAAAACTTCTCCACATCTGGGTCTTGGCTAAAAGATATGATTGCCCAGCTCAACTTGGATGGTCATGAAGAAATGCTTAAAGGGGTTATTGTATAACTGAACTTCCTCTAATTAAAACATAACAAGTTTCTTCTTTAAAGAAAGACTGATTAACCCTAAAGGTGGTCAAAGAAATCATCTCCTTCATTTTAATAGGCCACTTGTCTTTCACTGACGACTCAGTAAGGGAATCCACGAATCAGAACTGTCAACCCTCTATAGCCCAGGATTCAAGGAAACAATGGATCATCATCATAAGGAAATCCACACATGGATCAACCGTTATGGTGAAGTTTTTATATGTCTCTATGACTTAGCATGACAATCATTCAGATGGGAAGAATAATTGGAATATGGGGTCAAATCTATGGCTGTTTTGTTTGAGAGCATCTCTATACTGAATCATCAACTCAAGTCTCCTTCAAATCGATTCCTATAATCTGAATATTGCATCAATCCGTAGGAAGGCCCTTTCAATTGACTCTTTAAGCATCAAGGACCAACACAATATTCCTAGATATTATATCTTTTTTATAGTCATTCAGTGATGTCTCATATGTAGTGCCATTAGAGTCTTTTAATAGCTTGTATAATGTTTTTCCTTTTCGATATAACTGCTATCATTTATAAGGTTATTTCCTCCTATTAATATCATGTTGTCTTTTATAAAAAAAATTAAATTTAAAAAGTCAAGGAGAGGGCAAAATTTGTTTTTGATCGCTTTAGATTCCAAAATAACTTATTACTCATTCCCCTATCCTCCACGGTATCACAAACGAACCTTGAGGATACTATGGAAAGAGAAATTAAGTTGCAACTTAATCAAAATTATGCTCTATTTATTTTTAAATATAACATTTCGTTTGTCATATAAATTTAAATCAACAAGATCTTATGTTTTGGACATGAAATACCTTCAAAAATTATCCTTATCGCAAGGTTTATACAAATATTTTTTTAAATGAGAATTTGTAGGTAACTATTTTGCTTTAAATTTTTTACTTTAGAATTTTTTACTATTTTATTCAATTTTATATTTATTTTGTTATTTTTAATATATAAACAAGGAACAAAGCATATGAACAACTTAGTAATTATTATGTCGAAGAGGTTCTTTTTATGCGTCTGCACACTTCTAAAACAAATTAAGAAATAAAATGAAGGCATACAATAAGGAAAAAGGTTTTGTTAAAAAAAGAGTAAAGAGAAAAATGGGTCATGCCAAAAAACAGAGAAAGAAGAAAGGGCACATAGATAAAATCATAAAATTCAAAAATTTCAAATAATGCCTATAGACTCGAGTAAGGATTTGATAAAATTGTAAACATAAATTAGGATTTGTGTATTTTTGCTGGATTTATTTAGGATTTTTCCCATTCTTAGACACAATTCTCATTTCTTCAAATGATTTGATTTTGTTTAAATATCATCTAATTAGCCAAAACCCTAAAATACCTTAAATTATCATTTTAAGGCATTTTCCTCATTTTTACCTCTTTTAACCCTTAAAAATTTTCTGGAATATTTTTCTCTATCAATCATTAATCAATTAACTTATTTCTCTAAAACTTGTACTTACAATTTGATTGGTCATTTATTCTTTTAAGTGATCCAACTCAAACACACTAATCAAAACTATTTCTCTCTCTCTTCATTTTTCTCTTGCTTTATAGTAAAATACATTTTAATATACACTAAGCTAAATTGCAAATAAAAATGCTCTCTCCTAGGGTTTCTTCTCACTAACGAAGCCCTCTGAGTTAAGATCGTAGTAGATGGGGATGGTGATGGACGAGGAGAGAGCGGGTGACGGTGAAGGGGGTTTAGAGGGTGGAGACGTAGGAGAGCGGAGTAAGAAAAAGGTGCGGTAGACATTGGAAAAAGGGGGAGTGGTATCAGATGAGACTCGACAAGGTGAAGGTGAAGCGACATATAGGGACAAGCTGTTGAAGTGTGGCCAGTTTTCCTGTTCAAAGGACTCGAGAGAGGAGCAGTGTTTTTGAAAAAGCATGGCACGAGCATATTGAAAGCTTGAATGTTTTCTTTGGAGATGGAGTGGAAGGTGATTAGAAGTCGGGGAAGAATGATGAGCAAGGGGAGGATGATGATCTTTGCCCTACGCTTGTAGTGACTCGTGAAGAATATGAAAGATGGTGTCTTCCATGGCGCAAATATTTGATTATTAAGTTATTAGGGAAGACCATTCCAATCTGGGGCATAAAAGTGGCTCTGCACAGACTTTGAAAAACAAGGGAAGCTTTTGAAATCACGGATCTGGATAACGGGTACTTTGTGGTGTCGTTCTCTAACGAGGAGGATATGAATTATGTATATTTTGAAGG
>JANTPZ010038147.1:0-12634 GCA_025593235.1 Vachellia pachyceras
ATTGTTTAAATTAATTAAATAGGAGGGATTAATTTTTATGAGTGGAAAATAATTTAAATAAACTGTATAAGTAAATAAATATAAATCAATATACTTGGGCAAAATGGTAAATTGATTATTAAATCCCATCCCCTCCCCTCCTGAACCAAACAAAGAATCATTAAAAATCATTCCCCTTCCTTCCCCTTTAACTAAACCAAACAAGGTAACTTTATACCCTTCCATCCCTTTCCATTCCCTCCTATCCATCCCCTTCCTTTCCCCTCCATCAAACCAAACATAGCCTAAAACCCTATTTACTAACATAAAAATAAAGGAAAGGGCGTATCAGTAACTGTTCACAAATGAGAATTTCAGAATTTCAGCAAAAAGACATATCTGCCCTTCAACAAATTTAAAAGGCAAATATTAGGATTGTACCTCCACTTGGTTTATTGACAACTTTTTAACAGGAATGATCAGTGATGTAATGATTTCGACAATTTTTTCATTTAGGTGCCTTTATTACTCATTTGAGTTGGTTAACAACTTTTCATAACATATTGACAACTCCGTCAAACATAGTGACAACCAATTTTATCCTTCTGAGCGCATCTCTATCATGGTGCTTATGTTATTCCATTGAGTTTTAGAAAACGGAATTTTTTATTGTATTGACAACTTCTGCGAAATGGTTGACAAAAGTTCTTTTACTATTGAAAATTTTTCCACTCGGATGCTTCTATTACTCCATTGAGTTGATTGAAAACTTTTCATAGTTTATTAACAATTTCATAAAGCATAATGATAACTTATTTATGTTTTTGACAATATCTCCATTTGGGTGCTTATGTTATTTCACTAGCTGTAGATAACAATTTTTCTAGTGTATTGACATATTTTTCAAAGATAATGATAAGTATTATTGTGCTATTAACAATTTTTTTACTCGGGTGCTTCTGCTGTTTCGTTGAGTTGGTTGACAACTTTTCATAGTGTATTGACAACTCCGTGAAATGTAATCACAACTTAAGGGTAATTTGTCTTTTCTGTCAACTTTTGAAGATCACATATTCCTACCTGACAACTTTTGATACCTATACGTCGTTTCCTTTATCTATATCAGCAAATAAAGTTTCAGAGGTTCAAAAGCTACTTTCTAATGATTTTCCCAAATGAAAACCCCGCAATAATTTTTCTGAACGGGACATCCGAGTTTTAGGAGAACACGCAATGCTCACATCAAGGTGACGCATCTCTCAAAACGCCTTTTGACTAATTTCATTTTTGGCATTGCTAACGTAAGCACTTTTTTGTTGTCAAAAAACGGAAGCACTTTTTTCTTCTCCATAATATTATATGAAGTAAGAAAATTCACCCCATTAGCAGCGGGTCTGAATACAATGAAACTACCAATTGCTAGTAAATCTCAGGCAGAGGTTCTTTGTTGGACAATACGTAGGTGTTCAAAACACCATCTACTTATTACGTACGTATTATTAGTGTACATGATTGCAAATCAAACAGACTTTCATACCCTGCATCTGTATGTATGTGCTGCTATATACAATTACATTCCTTTCACTTTGTTCAAATGGATTTTCTATCAAGAATAAGAGGGAGCATATGAGAACATTACACACATAATCATCTTTGTCCCCACACAAACACACATCAGAACGAAGTTATTGACCAGCAATTGGCAAATGCTCTTAAAATACCATTATTAATTTTCAATACAAGGGCAGAATAATAGAGCCTGCGAGTTCAATGCAGAAATCATGGGTTAGAAATGAGACAGAGATGTGAATGAGATCAGGGCAAGATCAAGTACTATAACACTTTTTCTGCCCTGTTGCCATCCATAGCATTAAGGTACAAAAGACACTATTCTCTTGGTACAATTGGAGAATTTTTCTTAAATCCTGAGTCCTGACCAAGACGTACAGTGGATAAACAGATCAGAACATAGTCGAACCCGGTAGCAACATTTGAGGGACTCCGAATGGTATGATTATGAAGTAAAGTATATATGCTCAAGTATGTGATGTAATGTGTAAAAATTGAAATGCTCACCCCAAAGTGCTAAAACTACACTTCAAGGTGATGATGCTGTGACTCTTTGCTTTGATGATGGCCTTCTGGATTTAACCAAGATGTCCACTGAGAGGATCCATTCTCCAGATGTTGAAGAAAATCTATTACCAGAGGATCAGGCCAGCGTGATCCAAATAGAGCATAATCACCTGCAACCCACCCCAAATGGCCGCCTTTGGGTGTCACCATTAATAAGCAATTTGTCGTTTCAGGTGAAACATAAATGACTGATTTTTTTTCTAGTAAATGCTTTCTCCTGGATGCAGAGCAAATGAGTTTGAACATACTTAATTGAATCTTCGCTGCTGGAATCGGAGTAGTACTCATCAACCGACTTGAAACCAAAAGTAACTGCAAAGCCTCAAAGAGGATTCCAAGCACAAAATTTACAATTATGATCCAAATAACTAACTTCCAATAAAGGTAACGAACGAGGCCGCATACCACGGGTCAGTCCTTCATCATATTCCCTTACAGACTTGGCACGTTTTGCTAATTCTATGTTATATTCACCACCAATGTCCTCAAATAGTAAAGCATGCTTGCAAAAAGTGAGTGGCAATATTGTCATGTCCAGTGGTATCTTCACTTGAAGCTAAAACAACCATCTCTCTAACGGATAAAAGGTCTATTACTTCTTAAAATTTTTGCGAAGACCTTTAGCGAGAGCCATGTTATAAACATTGTTGAAGCCCCTGCGGAAGTTATCATCTGTCTAAACCAAATTGAAAGGATTACACATCGACACAGCGCCAGAAAGAGGACAATTGTGGGATTCCTGGAAGTGGCAAATAACAGCTATAACAATCATAATCTGAAGTGATCACGGACATAATAATGCGTCAGAAATTGACTTAATACAAACATAAATTATTATATGATAGGATGCTCAACAGATCAAGGTGCAGGAATAGGAAATTAGTTGTTGACTTAGTCATAGCTGTTTGTTATTTATTTTTAATTAAGGAGTCAGTTTATATGTTAGTGGCACAGTGGGAGTTAGTTTTAATTAGTGGGAGTATACATGTCCTGAGAGGGAGGGAGTTAGTTATAATTCTGTTCCTATAAATATCGAGCTTACTGTAATCCAATCGAGGAATGGAATGAATCAATATTTATTTTGAGATTGGAGATTCTTCTTTCCTAGACTTCTATTATCTTTTAGTAGTGAGATTTTTACTTCTAAAGAAAGTATGAGAGATCGGTGAGTACCTAGATCTTGGGGACTTACAATTATAGTATAAGAGTGAGTCCACATTAATTAATTTGAGAAAGAATTGAAGTTATAGATATGTCAATGGAAGTTCTATCAAATTGGCTAAAGGTACTTTGATAGAAAGACAATCCGAATATATTCTAAATTCTAAACTTACCTCGCCCAGATAACAAACAAGAATGTTTGCCCCGAGTGACCAACCAACAGCATATATATTAGCGTCCAGGTACAGCGTGTTGACATGGGAGATTACCTCGCGCAGGTCTCCTAGAAACGAAGCTGAATAGAGCTGCATATCAGTATAGCACAAATATGTCAACAATAAAATGCAGCTCAATGAAAAGGTCTAAGAAAAAGGAAAAGGTTTGTCTCGTTATTTTCTTAGACGTTGATGAATACGGAAAAGGAATCATACAGAAATCATCGGAGGTGCCCGTTTACATTAACGTCTATTGTATTAAACGAAACACAAACCAGAGAAGAAGGTAAAAATAGAGCAAGAAAATTTTATGGACCTGTGGAGTGATAACAGGGCTATTTCCGCAGCCACGATTATTGAAGACGACAACGCGCCATCCTTTACTTCGGGCTCTAACCAATAGATGTCTCGTATAAGAAGCTTCACTGCCCTCTGGCTGCAAAACCTCCTATTTAAATTGCTAAAGATCCGAGCATAGAAATTCTCCGGACAACAGAGCAAAGTGGAAAATGAACGAACCAGCAAAATAAGGACGGGAGAATCGGAAGGGAAGAGTCGATCGTCGCCGGAATCCCAATCGAGAGCGATAACGCCGCCGTCTTTGGCGCAAATACATTGACGGCGCTATCTGACTTTAGGAAGAGACCTGAAAAAGGAGGCAAAAATGGTTTCCACGTGGCGATTCGAACCGATGTAGCTGAAAGGGGTGTAAGGACAGGATAGGTAGCCGAGAGAAAGGAGGAGGCGGTCACAGGCACCTCCGATGATTTCAAAGGAGGAATGAGGCTGAGGAAGTGACATGAGGACGACGACGGCGAAGAGAAGCCGAGGGAGGAGAACAGAACCGGCGATGGCGAAGAAGAGATGGGACGACGAGGGAGCGAAAGCGAGAGTAGTGCGTACCCCCAGAAGAAGGCATTACGAATGTCGTTCTTCACGCTAATGGCGCCAACCGGAAGATCTATTTTTCCGGCCAAGAAAACTGGAGCTTCTCTCTTCCGTTCTATATTGCTCATACCACGGACATGGATCTTACTTCTCCACTAAGGCCAGGACATTAGCAGCAGCTAAAGTTAAGTATTAAGTACTCATATTTAAACCTAGTCGATTCTTATCTTACTCCTTAGCCTTCTACTTTTGGCTCCACAGAGACTTTCATCGGAGAAGGACCAAAAGTGGCGCGAAAATAGGCAGAGAGCATGAAACAGGCATTCCCTCCAATGTACATTGAATTGTTTGGTATTTTCATAACATTCCCCCTAATTAATTATATACTCTCTTCTTAATAGTTTTTTTCTATATATTCTCTTTCATATTTTTTCTTACCAATAATTCTCTTATTTACTTATCCCTTAAAACATTCCCCTGTATTGAACCCGGGTGATAGGAATGCAGCTACAATTAAAATATTCAGTAGGAGAGCTTTATCTTCCATAAAAGACCCACCCAGCTCGAAGCTGAATTAGTCTGGACTTTCAGTCTAGGATATCAAATGGTTTACCAAAAAAAAATTCCCTTGTAATTAAGTTAAAATGATCTTATAAAAAGGGACAAGAGAGAGTATAAATCAGGGAAAATCATTATGTCATAAACATGGAAGGAATATAATTATGATAACTTCTAACAAATTCACAAGTTTTAGTGTACAAATTTTTTTTGACCAACTAGTGTACAAAATAACATGGTTCATACTACTTGTCTATTGTGAGAATTTTTAATAATTATTTTTTCTTTATGACCTTATAACGATTACCTCTATAAATTATTTCTAATTAATTCATTAAAATTAAAGAAAGGTGGATCATTGACAATATTTAAAATAATGGCGTCTAATTTGAATAAATACTTTTGAGGATGATACAGCTGCCTAATTTAATTTGAATAAATACGTTCCCCTCCCCGACTGCAACAAAAAGGCCTTCTACGTGTCAGGTGTTAACTACAACTAAATTAAAATGCTGGAATAAATTTCATGTTTGTCATTGCTGCATTGTACTGAATTGTGTGTGTTTGGGAACTCTGTTGGGAGAATGGATTTTACAGATTTCGAGGCATTTTGTGGATTTCGAGATAGTTTTACGGATTTCAAGATGGTTTTTATAGATTTCGAGATGGTTTTTACAGATTTCAAGATGGTTTTGTCTCGGTTTACGTGCACCGTTTTGGCAACGATGTTGCCAAACAAGCACATTAACGTCAGCCCTTTTTCTACCCTTGTAATTGGCCATAAAATGATAAAGCGTACATAATCTAAATGAGACAGTCTGAATAAAATGGAACTACCAATTAAATCTCACGCAATCCTTCAACACACCATATCATAAGAATTCTGATAATCAACATCACTCTAGAGTAAAAGATAAAATAATTCATTATTGCACATGGCTACAAATCATGTACGCTTTCAGATACCGTGTGTAAGTGCTACTATGTGAGAATAAAGTACAACAACTAAGCCTTGTTGCACTAACTGCTCAAATACATCATTCACTATGAGATATTATTCTACATACACATACATTTCCTTCAGTTATTGACCAGCACTTGGCAAAGGATCTAAGAATATCACTGTTAATTTTCAATACAAAGGCATAATAATACCGAAGAGTCTGAATACACAAGTCATGAGATTATGGGGTAGAAATGAGATTGGGATGAGAACAGGGCAAGATCAAGTACTAAAATACCTTCTCTGCCCTCCTCATCCACAGCATTAAGAAGCAAGAGACCTTATTCTCTCCCAACACAATTGAAGATTTTTCTCCTTAAATCGTGAGTCCTGACCACTGCATGCAGCGGATAAACAAATGAGAATATATTTGACCCACGCAGCAGCATGCAGGGGACCTTGAACGGTATGATTATGAAGTATATCTCAATACTAAAACTGCACTTCGACGGGATGCAATGCCTCTTTGCTTTCATGAGATGTCCCAGACTTGACAGGTCCTTTCTCCAGATGTTGAAGAAAATCTATTACCAGAGGATCAGTCCAGGGTGACCCAAATGGAGCATTATCACCGGCAACCCAACCCAAATGGCCGCCTTTGGGTGTCACTATTAACAGGCAGTTTGGGTTTTCCTGACATCAAAAGTTAGTCTTGATATCATATGAGCCAAGGCATAATTGATTGAATAATTGAAGAGTTATAAGCAAGAGATAGACAGAGTGAGAGACAGTATATTACAGTATGGGGTACCGAAGTGAATATTGTTGCTTAAAGCTGTTATATCACAAATGAAAGCCGAGGTATGCAACGCCTCTTCATTTTTTATGACAATCAGAATTTACTAATTGACACTTTTGGTGGAGTCAAAACAAAAGGCCCAATCATAACTTAGAATGATGCTTGAAACAAATGAAAATGAGGGTTGAAGAAAAAGGGTGTCAATATATGCTCAACAAAAGAGTAAGGAGATCAATTTGCAGTTCCTCTTTCATTTCAAAGTTGGATGAAAATGAGATGAAAAGGGAAGAGTATTTATAGACCGAAAATTTTGTTTCCAACTCCTATTTTATGCATCCCTCACCATGAGTGCTTGTAGTGAAGAGCGATAGCATTGAATATTGTGAATCATGCATACCTTGATGTCTTCACGAGGGATTCCCCTAGAAGGAGCAATTGGATCGTTGGCTGCCTACAATTTCAAAAAAAAAAAAAAACAATTACTTTGACAGGTTCAAATATATTGGCTAGCAGTCATTAAAAAAAATTACTTTGATTGTAACAGAGATCACAAGAGTTAGTCCAGACACCAGATTGAAGAATTTAGTTTTTATTTATAGTTTATAGGCTCCTCTCCTACCTCTGGCCTTACATCTTGCAAATCTAACCTGTATAAAAGATAACAATGTTTTCTTCTACTTATCTATCTAATCTTAGCCAGAAAGGGGAAAGAAGAAAGTTGCAGATTCCTCCTATTATGTAATTAGTTCTCAACTCAAAAAATGGTAACTTAATGTTGTACTGAAGTAAAAAAGATAACAATGCATTTTTTTAATTCAATTTTGTACTGCTTAATAACTTTAAAATCAGAAGCATAGATAACTCTATTTTTTTTTCTAGTCAATATTTTCACCTGGATGCAGAGCAAAGGAGTTTGAACATGTTTTATTGAATCTGAGCTGCTTGAATTAGAGTAGTATTCATCCACTGACTTGAAACCAAAAGAAACTGCAAAGCCACAGGGATGGTTACTGGGCATAAAAACTTACAATTATGATCCAACTAAGTAGCTTTGATAATGGTAAAGAACAAGGCTGCATACCACGGGTCAGTCCATCATGAAAGTCCCTGACAGTCTTGGCATTGGTCGCCAATTCAATGTTATATTCACCACCTATGTCTTCAAAGAGTAAAGCATGCCTGCAAAAAGTTGTTATAAAATCGTCATGTCTCGCGGATGGATCATGGATCTATTGACTTGAAACTAAAACAACCATCTCTAACATATCAAAAGCCTATTACTTCTTGAAAATTTCACGCAGAGCTTTAGCAAGAGCCTTATCATAAACATTGTTGAAGCCCTTATGGAGGTCCTCATCTGCCACAACTAAATTGAAAGGATTACACAATGACACAGCGCCAGAAAGAGGACAAGCGTGGGATTCCTGAAAGTGACAAATGGCAACTAAAATTATCATAATTTAAAGTAGAATTTAATGAATCATAGAATACATGATGCGCCAAAAATTAGATGATACGAAGTACAGATAGAAGCAGATATTTGGTTCCAGATCATAGTAGACAAAAATAAAATAGACTCCTAGAAACGCCCACCAGATAAATAAAATGATAAGGTATATTGAATTCCAGTTTATTGAGTACAGCTAAATGAAAATTTTTATTGACATTCTTCAAAATTATATGGCAAGATGCCCACGGTGAAATAAGTACTCAGATTATAGTCCAAACCACGATTCAATATTAAGATATCTATCAGGCCAATTAAATTTTTCATCTGAGTAGCATGGACAATTTTCTGCAAGTGCAGGCTCCAAGTAGTTTAAACTGTTTGTTTAGAATTTAAAAATAGCCAACCGTTCATACTGGAATAAAAAGAGCCAATCGTTTTAAGAAACATTCAATGTTTCAAGAAACCATAAAAGTAGGATTTGCTAATTGAGCTTTCCAGCGCAAGGCAGTAACTACTAATTGGCACGGCTAAAAACCAAGGCCAGACGAAGGTTGTGCTCTTCTGCAATTAGGGATGAATGCAGCAATCAGTAAATATCTCACCTGACCAAGATAACGAACAAGAATGTTTGCCCCAAGTGACCAACCGACAGCATATATATTAGCTTCGGGGTACTTTGTATTGACATGGGAGACTACCTCGCGCAGATCTCCTAGAAACGAAGCTGAATAGAACTGCATATCAGTGTACAGATTAATCGTATACTTATGGCAAAACTAAGTCAACAATAGAATGCACATCTTAGCACTGGAGATTAGAGAATGAAAGCGATAGTTTTAAAAATGTAGAAGTGTTTTTCTTTGTAAGGTGCACAGTTGTTGATAAACACGGAAAAGCACTAAGACTGAAATAGAAGTAACTTATGGAAAGTGAGGACAGATCAGAGAAGAGTCAAACATAACTAAAATTTTAAAGAAAGAAGCACATAAACATCTACGAACCTGTGGAGTGGTAACAGGGCTATCTCCGCAGCCACGACTATTGAAGACAACAACACGCCATCCATTGCTTCGGGCTCCAATCAACATATGTCTCACATAGGAATCTTCACTGCCGCCGGTTAAACCTGGCTGCAAAATCCCCCGTTTGAATTGCTAATGCTAAACAGAGAGCATAGAATTTCTACAGTCAAAGGAAAAAAAGTGACGAATGAACAAACCAGCAAAATAAGGACGGGAGAATCGGAAGGCAAGAGTTGATTGTCGCCGGCAATCCAATCGAGAGCGACAGCACCATCGTCTTTAGTGCGAAGGCATTGACGTCGGTACTTGACTTGAGGAACAGACCTGAAAAGGGCGGCAAAGATGGTCTCGACATGGCGATCGGAAGCAATGAGGGGGAAAGGAGAGTAAGGACGGGACAGACGAGAGAGGGAAGGGAGGAAGAGGTCGCGGGCACCTCCGACTACTTCAAAGGAGGAATGAGGCTGTGGAAGCGACATGGGGACGACGGCGGAAGAGGAGGAAGATGAAGAGGAAGGAGAAGAGAGGCAGACGGAGGGGGAAGGAATCAACGAGCGAGCGATGGGACGAGAAGGGATTGGTGGATGCTGCTTGGGGCATGGGGGTCGCCCCAAAAATGACCTCGCCAATGCCATCCTTTACGCTTCTGCCTACTCGATCATCTCTTTTATGCCATCTTCTTCCTCACTCACATGCATCATTGTGCAAATTTTTTGCACAGGTTCCCTTTAACCTTATGTTAATTCGATATGTGTATGATATTGACAATTATTGGATAATAAATATTATAAGCTACTTAAAAATATTTATTTTTGTAACTAGATTATAAATCCATTTATAAATATATGGTATATCAATTTTAAATCAGAAAATTAATTTTAAAAAATGATAAATGTAAATACTTTCAACTAATATTTAATTTTTTAAATTAAAATCAACTAAATCTTATATTTAAAATGGAAGTATTGTTTTCAACTCTGATAATTAACCATTATTGAGTGTGCTTCAAGATTTAAACGGATGCAACTTGCATTCTCTGGCCTACATGAGCATATTTGGTGTGTTTGGATAGCCCATTGGAAGAACGGATAGAGATTCCGAGATAAATATGTGAGAGGAATTTTATCTCGATAAGCGCAGGAATGGCTTTTGATTACCTAAGCGAGCTAACCAAACATAGCCATTAGTGGCCTATAACATCATTGGCAAACTGTTGGTATCCGTATCATTAGGTTAATAAAGGAAGGAACATAATCACTATCCAATTTCACAAGTGGACAGCATAGGCTCACAAATTCCATGATAAAATATTATTTCACCCTTTTAGGATAGCATTAGGAAAGTACGTCTATACAAGTGAAAGTAGAATTCTTATTATATATTAATATAATAAAATATAGATACTTTAAAAATGTAGTTTTCATTGCTGGTCGAAACAAATACAATAATAAATTCACACCAGTTGCATTATTTACTTAAGATTCCACAGTAGTATTTCCTAAAAAAATCCTTTTTTTAGAATTTTAAAGCTAATAAATAGATTGAGCAAACTTTGAACTCTGCAAGAGAGGAGCTTCTTCAATCTGCAATTTTGTTTTGCCAGCATTCTACAACTAAGCAGTACTGTATGAGGTTTGACTTTCGTATAACGTGATTTGAAAAATATGAGGTTTGAAACGAGGTTTGAATCAACAATTTCTTTTGGGATAAACTAAACCAACGTCATCATACCAACTCTGTTTTTGGCTTTGTATCAGTTGATAATTTTGTTTCGTTTCGATCACACTGCGTATAATTAATCAAAATGGAAAATTTGGCATAGGGATTCATGCATCTTCTTGGATATTATTTTTAAAATTTAATTCTACACATGTTTTTTTAAATAAACGTTATCCGATAAGATCGAAGTTGAAATTATATTTTATTTTTGGAGAATGACAATTAAATATCACGTAAAAAAGTTGACGAGGAATGAGTACGAAAATTTGAAAGTCTAAGTAGTTCTTTTTGACCGAAAAAGTTTAATGGCGGGTTTGAAATTACGAATTTTGAAATAAAATTTAAGTTTTGGATAATAGTTTTTACGGATTTCAAAGCAAAAACGTATATTTTAAAAATGTGATTGTGTTTGGGAAGTTTTGAATTTTACGAATTCCGAAGTAAAAAGTAGGTAAGAAAGATGAAAGAGAAAAAAAAGTTAGGAACAAGAAAAATTATTAGGAGAAAGGATGTAATTTGACAAAAAAATAGCCTTTTTAAAACATAGTTTCAAGGTTTTGTATCCAAAATAGTTTTTCCAAAAAAATAAGTATTTGGATAAAACCTAAATTTTAAAGTAAAATCTAAATTTTGAAATCAAACATAGATTTTGAGAAGTAAAATAAACAAACTCTAAGCAGTTAACGAGTCATCATTTTACTTTTTGTTATATGATATTTAATTATCATTTTCCTTCCTTTTTTGTCAATTATTAACACTTTCGACTTATTAACAGGGGAGGGTATGGTTTGAGCCTTTCATAGGGAAATTATTAACACTTTGACTCTTAAAATAATGACCTACCTAAAATTGACAATTACTAACCCTTTTGAGCAATCAAAATCCATTCCTGAGTTTACCGAGATAAAATTTCTCTCACATATTTATCTTGAAATCTGTGTCCGTTCTTTCAATGGACGATCCAAACAAGCCCTGTATGTTACATTAAAAATTGTTTTTTTAAAGAATGAACCAATGGATGAAAACCCTCTTGTAGGTATGATATCTGTAAAGATGGTTCAAACATGAATTGTTTATCAGTTGGCATTAGTCCTAACAAGAGATATATTAGTCATTGAAACACGTTTTAAATCTGAGTCCGTGTGAATGTAAAGAAAATGTCTTTACAAAAGTCATTTCCAATCAAGCTCGACAATTGATTCAGCTCTTTTGTTCTCTCAATGATTGATTGATATATATATATATATTAATTTAGGTTGGTGAGAAATTCTTGGGTGTACACTAAGGCTATGCTTGGATGGAGAGAAAAGTTTAGAGGAAAGAAAATGGAAGGAGAGAAAATGTTATCACCTCTTCTGTTTGGATAGACGAAAGAAAACAAGGAGGAAAGAAAATGAGCGATTGGATAAAATACTAAAATACCCTTCTAATAGAAATATGCTATCACTACTACAAAATGTACTTTTTACGCCATATTTTTAACCCAATTGGCACCCTTTCTAAGGGGGCGTGTATGTGAGGGGAGTAGAAAGTCGGGGTCTACTATGCCCTATATCATGTAAGACGTGATATGCAAGACTTACGGCGCTCTATATTGGAATATAGGGCGCCGTAGGGTACCATTCACTTATGGCGCCCTATATTGCAATATAGGGCGCTGTAGCTATATTTTTTTTAGGGCGCCGTAGGTAGCACCGGTAATGCGGGCCAGCCCGCGGGTTGCGGGCTGGCCCGCGCGGGTTGGCGGGCTGGGCGGGCCAGCCC
>JANTPZ010038149.1:0-11131 GCA_025593235.1 Vachellia pachyceras
AATTTATATATATTTTCATTTACTCCATTTTTATTTTTTATCAGTTTTTATTATCAAAATTATCAAAAATAGTTAGAGTAAAATATATATGGATATGCTGTGTTTAATGAGATTCATGTCCTTTTACGTAATTTGTCACAAAAAATCACTTCTCAAAAGTTTATACAAATAGTTTATCCTTTTTAAAAAAAAAGTCACTTTTACCACGCTAATCCAAACATAAATCATGTTACACTTTTAACTTCTACTCAGAATTCATTTTTCAAAATAACTTCTATAAAAAAATCACTTCTTCTACCGTTAATCCAAACGGACTCACTGATGAGAGAGTGATGAGAAGGTATGAAGGGGAGGAGGGGAGAGAGAGTCAAAGCAGAGGAAGCCGGGTCTGATTGTCCGAGCGTCCCTTTGGGAGGTTCATTTGTGCTTTCCTCCTGTGTGTGAGAGAGAGAGGGGCTCATTTGACTTGTGACTTTGTGTTTCGTCTCGCCCCTTTTTTTGTTGGGGGAGTATTAAAGAAATAAAAAAATTAACTAATAAATTAAGGAAGTAACATTAATAAAAAATTAATTTTTAGTGATAGTTTAGTAATGTTATTTAATTAGTTAGTATAACAATTGTATGATCCAATTAGTTATGTAGTACTAACAGTTAGTTGAAAGAATTTTCCCATTTTTATGATTTTTAATTTGCATATATTTCCATTTAATCCTTTTTTTAATATTTATCATTGTCTTATTCCTCAAAATTATTACAAATAACTAAAATAATATATATATATATGAATGTGTGATATTTAATGATATTGATGTCCTTTTACGTAATTTGGCAACAAAAGTCACTTCTCCAATGTTTATCCAAACGCTTTCTCCTTTTTCAAAAAAGTCATTTTCCTACCGCTAATCCAAACATAAATCACTTTACACTTTTATATTCTACTCAGAATTCCTTTTTCAAAAGTCATTCTGCAAAAAAGTCACTTTTTCCATCGCTTATCCAAACGGACACATAGTTAATAAAGCTAATATGTGGGCACACAATTTGGTTACCAAGATTAGCACTACACTGCAAATAAAATGTTGTATTAAAAGAAGGACTTCTGATGTCGTTAAGGAAATGAGGGAGGTTATAGAGCACAATCAATTTTAAATAATCCAATCTCATTTACCGCATCACATATTTTTTTAGTCATGAATATTATCAGCACCCCACACACATAGATATATATATATATAACTCAAAGATATTTGGTCTAATGATACATCAACTAAATCATAAGTTAGGCAAAATAAGTTTGAATTTCATCATCTTATTCAGATTGCGAAATGTATTATATATGTTGTGCCAAGTCATCTGTCTAGAAGCTGTTGTCACGTACTAAGTGGGGGTGTTTGGCAAAGCTTCTAAACACCCCAAAAATACGTTCAACAGTGTTTTTTCGCAAAACGAGATAATCTTCTCACACATTTACCTTATAAATGGTAAAAACATTTCTCTACCGCTTTTCCAAACAGACCCAATGTTAAATTGATGTAAGTAAGAAGAGCAGCTTTCTTATCCTGTCTATAAGATCTTAATTTTCTTTATTTGTCTCATCATTTTTTTAAACTGCAGCTATTTTGTACACAGATTTCATTTATGGACAAATCTTAAGTTACATATATTTATTACTGGATCAAGTTCATAACTTAATTTATAAGTGCAGATTCTCGTTTTAACAACTGGACAGAGCTAATAAAAAAATTTACAGATGTTTTATCAGTGAATTTATAAATGTACACATAGATTTTAACAATTAACAACCGTAAAATAACACGTGTAGATCAATAACTTAACTTTAATAGGAATAAGCAATTTAACATAAACTTTATCATTTTTATTGCAAAATACTACACTGAATTACTGTTGTTTATGTTCTCTTTCTTGATTAGGGTATTTTAGAAAAAAAATTATCATAAAATTATCTAATTTCCTTAATAAACATCTAGTCATGATACAACAAAACGAAAAGCATTTACGAGTAATGATGATGATTAAATCATAAATTATGTCAAAAAAATGATTTATTCTGCTAATCCAAACAAGCCCAGAATGAAATGTAACAGGCGAATGAACACTTGAGTGGTAATCTGAGATGCACGTCTGAGGCAAGGTAGTAGGCCGTTGGGGCACTTCAGTTCAAACTTGTGAGAAAAGTAAAGGCCATGGATCGCTAACGGCTATGTAGGAAGGAAAAGATTTCAGGACTGAAAAAAATTAAAAAGATGGCTCTCTTTTTTTTTCTTCCCCTTTAGCAGAAGAAGCTAAGCAACGTTAACCTTCAACCCTTTTTTGCAATCTCCTTTTTGTACGCTTTCCATCGTTCTTTTTTCCCCTCCCTTTTACCCTTTCCTCATCTTACAAACTGCTACGTCCACATCGATCACTCCTTATAACCCTCAATTCTCTCACTAAGTTTAAACCTTTTCTTTTAAGTCCACACCCTCTTACTCCCTAGTAAGCTTTTATGTCACTGAACTATGATGTGCTTGTTTGGAGAGCCCGTTTGGGCCATCAAAAGTCATTCCCACATAAGTCGAGATAAAACTCCTCTCACATGTTTACCTCGAAATATGAGATCGTTCTCCCAACGGAATTCTCAAAAAATAAATGTCATTAATATAAAATCTTCAAAATAAATGAAATAAAGATTTTGAGGAAAAATGCATGCCAAACTCGTAAAAATCATTTCATTTTTTGTCTTCCAGAGTTTGGCAAATGGGTGACATCATGTATGACTTTTGAATCGTAGTTTGGCTATAGAGTGGGGTGTTTTCAATGATATTAACTCATTAATTTAAAGGTGAAGATGGTCAGATTCATGCATTCCACTTTGACGTGGAAAGGTCAATGAACAATATCAAGTCTTGTGAGGAAATAGGAATTGGGATGTTTGGCAAAGCAAGCACTCGTTCCTTCCTCAATGTAACAGAAACAACTTTGAGAACTTTGTGGCCATCCTCAGCGTTTCTTTTTGGAATTGAAGGGACATGTATCAACTACATAAAGTTGACAAAAATAAAAAGAATCGAATGTGTTAATTTAGTTTTCATACCGTTAATACCCCGTTTGGTACGCGGAAGAAATTTGATAGAAGAGAAAGTATAATTAGAATTAAAAGGGGATTGTAAAGTGTGTTTGGCATGACCTAAAAATCAGTTCTAAAAGGGAGTAACTAGCTTGCACTTCTTACTTATGTTGGAATTGGCAATTCCAGAGAACTGACTTACATTCTATCAAACAAATCAAAACCTCAATTCCAGTCTCAATTCTATTTCTATCTCCTTGGTTCCATGGTACCAAAAGGGATATAAGTTCATTATAACTGAGTATAAATTGTACAGTTAGAGGACCCACAAAAAGAGCCAATAGTAAAAAGTTTGTGGGTAATAATGAGTAGAATTTGATGTTGGCTGGGTTTGGGACTGTGAATGCGCAGCTAAGGTAGAGATTTTAATTTGAAGAAGGAACGAGTGCTTTTTTCAAACCCAAATGGCTTTAGGCCTTCACGTCAAGCTTTGCACAACTGCCCAGTTTTGACTTCTCCACCTTCTCTCGACCCTGTTTGGCTACATTTTTGGGAATCTAAAAATGTATTTAATAGTATTTTTCTGTAAAATGAAATAAGTTACAGCTGGGCTTGGGCATAACCTCCTAATAATTTTCTCAATATTTCAACTGCATAGTTTTATTAATTAACAAAGAATTTTGGGCCCCTCCCACAGTTTCTAAAGCAAGCATGAAATCCAGACCCTTTTTCAAGTTGTGGAACATTCTAGACCCATACTAAATAAGCTTAGCCACATCTTAAAAAAAGGCCCAAGCCCAATAGGCCCAAAAGATAAGAATTTCAAATGACGGGCTTCGGAATATGTTATGGACAAAACTAACAGTGCAACCAGTTCCCCAACGAGCAACCAGTGAACGGCGTTAGTGCTGATTTGTTAAGAAAAATCCAACCAACGGTTGGTTTGATCAAATAGTAAGTGACTTATTACAACTTAAGCAAGGTCGAGTCCTTGTGTATGCAGCAGCCACCGTTGGCAGACTCATCCATCATTTTCAGGTGCGCGACGCGGGCCGGATCCTGGACTAGTCGGAGCTAAGTCCGGTGAACCAGGCGAGAAACCAAAAAAACAAAAAGAAAAATCCAGATGGCAGTTAATCATCGGTGGACTGATTCCACTGGATGTAAGTTTTGTCCTTGTGTAATTTGGTTGTGAAAATCTACTTAAAATCCTGATAACTCATATTCAATGCTTGACATTTTTGGTGTGATCTTGTTGATATATAGATTTGTGTTGTTGTGAACAAAGTTTGCATTTTTCCTACTATTTGCATTAATGTGCCACTGCCTAGTTACAGATGCTGAAACACCCAATAAGGTCCTAAAGGACAATTCGTTGATTCAATATTATGGGCTGTTCATTTGCCCAATTCCGTACTACTACTGTTTTGTAGCATGGTACAAGGTGCTTATACCCATAAGCACATTCAACACTATTTTTCCGTAAAATGAAATAATATCCTTCACATATTTGCCTCAGTTTGTGTGAATAAGCCCATAAGTACTTCTCCACCGCTTTGCCAAACGGACCCAATGAGTGTTTGAATTAATTTATTTTAAATTATATCACGGAGTTCTAGGTAAGTACCCATGAGAAGAATTTCGCTTCACTTTCTATGAAAATGCATTCTCAAGTGCCTCTAGGAGTTTCAAAACATGCTACTACGTTCTCCGTTTACCTAGATTGGATTGTGCATAGGGTATTACAAGCTACTTCCTATGTCTTATCCTTAATATTAAGTTATTTATTTGCATGAAATGTGTATTAATTTCTGTACAATACTCCTAATTATGTGAATTGCAACTATCCATTAATTAATAATAACTATGTGCAATCAATTATATTTCAAAGGATTCTAAATTTAGGAAATAAAATGAATTGAAATTTTATAGTTAGTATTAAAATAAATCTCTTACCTAATTCTTATATTTAGTATATGATTAGTATTGACTTTTGAGCGTGACGGGTTTAAGATGCCTTCAAAGTGAGAGTCGTCTTTTTTGTAAAAAAATTAGGTGGGTTGCATCCAATGGCTCATGAAAGAATGTCTTCAGACTCAAAAAACGTTTACAAAAGTATTTATAGATTGTTTATCTATAAGATCATCACATTGACAGCGGAATTTGAATTTATAACCTAAATAGTTATAAGTGAGTTCTTTATCAACTGGGCAACAAATTTATGAACCTTTTTTAGTCTTTTTGAAAGGAAGTGAGAGACACTTTTATGAACAAGGCATGCCCAACTATTCTACGCTGTGAACCCAATAACAAAAAACAAGAACATGCTGGACTGCACAGAAATCTGACAAATATCCAAACAACCTCAACGGTTATATCTCAACTTTGGCCCCAACAAAAGGTTATATCTCAACACCTACTTCAGAGTAACTTTTGGTGCAAACCCAATTATATGATGCAAAAAATATTCGCTTTTACTATTTCAAATTTTCAATCCATATGAGAAAATAAAAATTTATTTAGTTTTGTGCGCGGGAGAGCGGTTGCCATTTGAATGGTATTTGTGCAAAAACTTAAAGGTGATACCTGAATTGGAATTGCTCTCAACGTTCAGTTTTGTCGGGTTATACCCAGAACTGTGGCTTATCTGGGTTTTGAACAACCCTGATTTTTTTTAGTGAAGATGTGTTATTACTCAAAAGTGTATGTACAGCTGTTCAAAACAGAGAAGCAACGTTATGAGCCTATAGAAACTGATGTAAGTGAAATGCCATAAAGAGTCATTTGCTCTAACAATATGCTCAGTCATAGACTGTATCATCAACGAGTCTACCGCTCTGGAAAGTAGCTTGAGTGAAGATTGTGCAGCTACTAGCGGTCCAAAGTTTCCAACACAGTATGCCAAAGAAATATGCCAGGACAAACGAGCGTGTTGTGAGGTGAGGTTGCTGATAAACCAAGTGTTGAACTGTGAATTCCTAAAATGAGGGAAGCGTTGCGCTAGAATCACTAGTCTCTAACAGGAGGATGCCCCATTGTTCCCTTGTGTTGTGCCAATGATCTACTTTGAGTAGATGGTCGGCATCTGACAGAGAATTTCTCATCACCAATAAGATCCCAATAACAAGCATCTGGAGGATCTGAAGGAGTCGACAGCTTCATCTTTGCAATTTTACCTAGGAGATTAGGAGGGAGGACCACCACCAGTCTCTACTTGGAGTGACGTAATCACTAACCTTCAATTTAAGATCATCATCCACTATAGATCTATAAGAGAACTGGCGAAAAGGCCCCATGTCATCGAGCCAATGGTCAACCCAGAATCGCGCTTGTTGCCCATTCTCTACTCGCCATTTAAGGCCAAGCTTTATGTCCCAGATTGGGGCAAGGCTCCTCCATAGATACGAAGCATTCCAAATCTTAAGTGGTGGTCCATGTGATCCTCGCCACCCATACTTAGCATGAACAATTTGTACCCAGAGTAAGTTAGGTTCAGTTATAGCTGCTACACCAAGCTTCATGAGAAAGGGGGTGTTTTGTGCATTAATGCCTTTGAGTACACATCCTCCACAGCTCTTAGGTTGGCATAATTCATCCCATTTAACTAGGTGGATTCCTTTATGATCATCGCTTGTGCCCCATACAAAATTCTGGTTTTGTTTTTGAATATTTTTGCAAGTTGATCGTGGGAGCCTGATGGTCTGCATGGTATAATACGGGATAGCTGCGAGCACAGATTGGGCAAGGGTAATGTGCCCTGCTAGAGAAAGGGTCTCTGCCTTCCAACCAGAGAGTTTGTTCTGCATCTTTTCTTCAATATATCGATATGTTTCCTTAGTGACTCTCTTATGTATAAGGGGGACACTCAAATACTTCCGTAGATTATTAGTTTTTTGATCGCCTAACTGGAGACAGATTGCATTGGCTGCATGGATGCTCACATTCCTAGAGAAGTATATTCTCGTCTTTTCAGCACTAACCTTGTACCCTTACGAGAGACAAAAACCCACAAGAATATGATGAATCAAGTTAATCAGAGAAGAGCCAGTGCTACTGAAAAGAACTAAGTCATGAGCAAAGAAGAGATGAGATAAAGGTGGACCGGCATGCCCCATTCGGATTGGTTGACATGTCCATCTGCTAACTTCTGGATTGATAACCTACAAAAGCCGTCCATGCAGAGTACAAGGATGTAGGGGGAAAGGGGTTCTTCCTATCGTAGGCCTCTCTGAGGTGAAAAGGGCTCAAATGGATGCCCATTTCAGATCACTTGCATCTTAGAAGACGTGATGCAATTCATTATGATGGCAACAAGGTGTACTGCCAGGTGAGCTGCTGTGAGGGTTTATCCAATGGAATCCCATCTCAGTCTATCAAATGCTTTTTCAAGATCCGTTTTGATTGCCATCCAGCCCAACTTCCCGGTCTTCCTCCTCATAAAATGGATGCCTTCTTGTGCTATGACCATATTGTCACTAATATTCCTTCCTTTGATGAAGTTGATTGAAAAGGGACAGAGAGAAGACATTGCCGGCCTAAGCCTATTAGCAATTATCTTGGTGATGATTTTAAACATCGTATTGCATAAGCTTATTGGTCTAAATTCCTTCAGGCATTGTGGGCAGTCAACCTTAGGGACAGTTAAGATTGGGAGGAATCGTGTCTCCTTCAAAAATGGCTTTGATTGTGCTAAAAACATAGTCTCCCACTGTCCCAAAATGCTTGAAAAAACAATGCATGGAGACCATAGACTCTCGGTGATTTTAGAGGATGCATGTCAAAAAAAGCTATTTTAGTTTCCTCTTTCGTAACAGGACGGCTCAGGTAGCTTGTGTTAATGAATCTAAGAGCACGGGAAACTGAGAACAACCCTGCTTTTAAATCCTTGTGAAAGTCATTCTTTATCCTAAAGTGGTCAAGTGTAAACAAATTTGGCCTTCTTACGGATACCATCGGAATCTGCCGTTACTAAATAGTGCATCATCTCAAAATTTAAAGGATTAATAACTGTTTACCTTCTAATTCCTAAAATCTGCTACTCTGATTGAGAATCCCAGATAAGAGGTCATACATTGTTAATACCTAAGAGTTAGTCACTGTATGTTGATATGCGGCTTTGACACAGAACTTGATTTTGGATCTTCACTTGTTCGATGAGTGTCATGCTGAAATTGTTCTCAGCAGGATGATTTGGTGATGCCCATGATCTTTATTTAACACTTTATCCTTCAAAATTATAATTAATGGATTCAAATATATGGAATTGAAGATACTTCTAACAGCATTCAATGCTAAAGCCATTATGCAAAAGAAAACTATTTCTGAAGAGTGTCAAGATAGCTTTTTTTCATATCAATATTTATGTCAGTGGTCCAAACTTTTTATTGTCCTAGCTTTCCGTAGACCACATGATTTCCTAGTATGGATTTGCTGATAAGGAAGGAGCAATTTGACAACCTAGTTCATTTGTCAGTATACAGTAATATACTAGTTTCTGAAAGTATCTCTGCAACACAGCAGAAATCTGCATTCATGAACTATTATTTACCAGTTGAATTTGTTGTTAATAATTTATTTCTCACGGTGTAAATTCACAAAGACTTTGGGTACCCATGGAGATAATACCCAATACAATGAACTATAAACCTGTCTTTCTTTGAGCTTGTCCTTCCTATTGTAACCCCCGAAGTTTTGACCAACTTCTCAAAAACCGGTTTGAAAATTTTGATCATAAGCTCTCGTTTAATTTCAATATGTTCTCTTCATTTTTTTTGGTAGTGACGCCCTTAATTTAGTTGAACCACAATATTGGTTTGAATTACTTTAAAATGTAAAAAGAACATCCCCTAAATCAAGGACTAAAATGAAAACATCGTAACTCAATATATCAAAACCAACAATCCACTTGCTAATGGCCGTTTGGTACAGTGTTTTTTATGGAAGTGTCTTTTAAAATACAGAACATTATGAAAATACCAAAACGCCCTTCAACAGGCAAAAAAGCTCTCCCCTCCCATCAGCAGCAAGCATCCACGACTTGCAGAAGGTGACCGTCCGACTACAAGCGAGGAGTCACAAATCGACAAAAAGGGAGGAGTTACAGATCGAAGAGGGACAAGGAGAAGACCAAGCCATCGTCGTAGCGCCCCTGACTGCCGGCAACTTGATCTCCCTCAGCAAAAACATTGAAGCACCGCAATAATGTCAGCGTCGCTAAGCAGTGGGGGTTTGTCGTCGCCATTAATGCCGGCATCGCTAAGCAGTGGGGACTCGATCTCCCTCAGCAAAGATGTTTGCCGTTGAAGCACGCTGTTCATCCTCATCGCCCGTCGTCATCCACCGTCATACTGTCAGTCGTCCGTCATCTCCTTCATCGTGGTTATTGGTAGTTTCAGGAATAATGGGGAGGAAGATGGAGGAGGGGCAAAAGAGTTAGCGGCCTAGTTACATGGAATTGGAACTGGGTTGTCATGGGGTGGGAAACCCAGTTTCATCAATTTGATGGAACTGAGAGTTGCATGAAAGTGAATTCCAAGGTATCAAAGTACCCGATTTTGATTTCACTTCTCAACCCCCACTTCCATACTATCAAGCGGGCATAAATGCTGGTCTCCCCACCTTTGGTTTTTGATTATGTTTGGATAAGCTAATGGGAATGCGGAACAGAGAAACTGATCTTGGATGGCTAAGAATTTACTATTTTAGTTAGCCTCAGGCATTCTTGCCTTCAATCAATGTACTACTTGATAAATCCAATTGAAGTATAGCCTGATAGGTAATTAAAAAAACTGTACAGTCGACAACATCGGTTGTTGCTTACGGTCCAATAAGATTCAATCACAGGCAAGTGGAATATGTGCATGGAGAAATGCACATTAATATATAAGGTATATGTAAATGCAATTCACGCGGTTCTGTTTCCATCTGTTTTTAGTATCCTTTTTAATGTTAGCCTTTTCTTCATAGCACAAACATCACAACAAAAGATCACACATATGCATTTGTTCGTTTAAAATTGTATACAAAGTTAACAATATGTTGTTGGTTGGTTGAGATGTTTAGCGGTCTCATCCTAGTAAAGATAAAAGCACAGATTCGAACTTCAGAAAACATACTTGTTGTGATAGATATAACCTTAACACTCCCAGTTTGATAAAAATTAGTTGAGTCTAAAGAAATTTGGACATATTCTGAGAGTTCAGTTTACTTTCCTGAGAGGGAGGTGGTGATGAATGAACAAACACATACAAGTAATGAATGTGTTTGTATGCTCTGGCACAAAAAAATTGTTGAAACTGGAGAAAAGAAGAAAAGCAAGTGGAGATTTTTCATCAGTGGATGTTTGTAACGATATGTTAATCATGTTGATCCATTTTTTCAGACACATAATATGGTTTTTTCTGGGGATGTCCATATTCATTACCTTACGATATATAAAATAAATCCACACCACACAAAGAACTCTAAATAGTGGATACTGCCAATTCATTCAATTAATACTTAGAAAGCAGGAACATGTGAGATACAACTGTAATACTGCTGTTAAAAAAAAAGTTTCGGACCTTAGTTGTTGTTGTTGTTCAACCTGGACAAAGAAACTTCCAACACTCTGCTTCATATTAAATAAATGCTGTGGTGGTTTTCCTTTGTTTTCTTCTGCAAGTACTCACTTAATCATTATCTGATATTTATGTAAGTTTTTTTATCAACCCTTTCTTAACTAATTTACAGACAAATTACAGCAGTGAAATTGTTTTACAGTTGTTCATGTAAATTACTCAAGTAGCAACTATTCTGAAAAATTCATAAATTTGGTTTTTTTTTTTTGCTTTTGGGGGGGGGGGGGTTGGGATAAATGCGTTTCATGTATTTTGCAATGGAAAATTAAATGCTCGTACCTCCCTGTAACAATCAATCCTTCAGGTTCAGGGTTCTCTATCTGTTTCATTCATGAACTCCTTGGAGTAGTATTAAATACATCCCCACTCATTTGGCATTATTATATCCTTATTCCTTCCCTTGCAAGAGGCGTGCTTGTTCTAAATGCTTCCCTGCATGCATGTT
>JANTPZ010038150.1:0-13255 GCA_025593235.1 Vachellia pachyceras
GCAATGCTGGTTTCCCAGAGGATCTCGATTCTGCAGCTATGGCGGATCGCGAAGACGATGCGGAAGCAGAAGAGATGAACGATGGAGGATGCGAGAGACAGAGAGAGCACCCATTCATCGTGACGGAGCCTGGGGAGGTGGCACGTGGGAAGAAGAACGGCCTGGATTTTCTCTTCCACCTCTACAAGCAATGCTGCGAGTTCTTGATTCAAGTTCAGAACATGGCCAAACTGAGCAAGGTAAAATAAAACTGTGCCGCCCTACCCAAACTCAGCTCAAATCTTTTTTTATTTCTTATTGCCCTGTTGTGTGTGTTTGTCCACTAGCTTTTCACAAAATCAGAGTTTGTGAACATAGAACAATGCATCTCCAGCTGTTTAACGCTTCCTGCAATCGGCTGGGCAAAGTAAAGGAGGTTCAACCTCCTTCTGGCAAACGTGATGAGCGTGTAAAAAAAAATACCTTACGGCGCCCTATATTTTAAGATAGGGCGCCGTAAGGTTCCTTATAGCGCCTTTTATAATATAGGGCGCCGTAGGCTATACCTTTCTACTCTCCTCACATATACGACCCCCCGAGAAAGGGCGCCAATTGGGTTAAAAATAGGGCGTAAAAAGTACTTTTTGTAGTAGTGTTAAGATATTGAATAATATTGAAAATATTTCATAGTGTTGAATCTAATTTAGTATGTTTTCTAAATCCTCTATAAATTAGTAATTATCTAATACTGACTATTTTGACAAAAGGAGTATAAATTTGGGATAGAGAATAGATTTGGGTATTAATATATCCTATTTATAAGCTTCAACTAATTGAATTGCATAGACAAAACATTTCGTTAAAATTGGGTAACTTTGATAAATATTTAAAAAAAATGTATCTTGTTTTCTAAAAACACCTTTATTCAGAAAATGTAAGTATAAAAGAGAATGAGCTGAAAAATGAAATGAATAAGGACGACTGAAAACGGGTGTGAAAACATTTAATTAATTGGGGTTAATTAAAAAAATAAATGTTTAGATAAACCCAAATTAAAGCTTATAAAACTGGCAATACCCTTTCACAATTTTTTTTGGGATTGAGCCCTTTCACAAATGTAAAACTTCTACTTTCTTATATATAATATAAATTACTTTAACTAATTCATTATAATTAATAAAAAGATACATTAAATCCATCTTAAATTGAAGAAAGTTTCCAACTCTACCCATATTAAATGTGATTTTGAAAGAAAGAGAAAATCAATAAGAGTGACAAATAAGTATATTTCAAAGGTAGATTTGATAAATAAGAATTACTTATTTTTTAAAGAGGAAATTTATTGGGAGGTCCCAAACAAGGGACTTATTTAATGAATGGTCCCAAAAAACAAAATATTTATTCTGAGGTCCCATTGATAACATGAAGTCCTTTTATTGACAACACCATGCGTTGGATTGACAACACCTCATATTGTCAATGGGACCTCAGAATAAATATTTTATTTTTTAAGACCATTCATTAAATAAGTCCCTTATTTGTGACCTCCCAATAAATTTCTCTTTTTAAAAGGTTTGCAATCAAATAATTTTTTTAAAAGTATCCTAGTACTTGTTTGAAAGACCACTGAAAACATTTAAAAAAAATATTTCTATGCAAGTCAAGAAGGTTTATATGACAGAGAAAAAATTTTATTTAATCTTATTTATAAATCACTTCATTAAATTTTTTTATATTAATTTACAATCTTACCCTTTAATTATATATGTTGACTATACTTTTATGTGTTATAGTTAATATTATTGAAAAACAGTTATAGGTAATATTAAATAAAGATAAAATTAAAATATTGTTAAATTTTAAAGTAGTGTTAATATAATTTAAAATATTTGTTATCTTTATTAAATGTTTTAAAAATAAGTTATAAATAAGATTGGAGGAATATTTGGATATTCACTTAATCTTCGCCTGTTTGCGAGTTAAGTTGTGTGACGAATGACGGATGACGTTGGGCACGTATTGGGTCACAATCACCTGCTGCACGGTTAACAAGTATACGACACGTATGCTGCACGTGGTCAAATGCTGATGATTGCACATAATAGCACAGAACATCAAATCATAATAGCATCCACGCGGATGATGTTGGCTTGTTGGGCAGGTATTGTGTCACAATCACCTGCTGCACGGTTAATAAATATAACGTGGCAACTGGTAAGATGTTGATGAGACATCGCATTTAATAACCTACAAACGCCAACAACCTAATCGCATCGACGCCCTACAACCAAGTCGCTCGCCCTCCTCCCCCACACTCTTGTCCCATTACTCCGTCCTATTAAATTAATTAATTGTCTTGAAAGCAACTGGGAGAAAATGAAGAAAGAAAACAAAATGTTTCAAATTATAAAATTATATATCTTCAATCGTATAATTGTAATGTTTCAAATTATTTTTTTCCTGAATTTTTTGTTTTGAAATCTCTTATTTTATAATTTTTGAAGTTGTTACTGTTTTAAGCATAGCATGGTGCCTCAACCTCAAATCAAGTATATGAACTATATAATGCTTAAAATAAATACGGTTTCATGTGTAGTGCATGTCTATGATCTCATCCACTTAATACACTTTTCTTTTCATACTAAAAACCTTAGGTGGGTTGGTTCAATCGGATGACTCAAGATAGATCGTCTTTCAATAATATCTTCATATCAGTAATATCTTCTTCTCAAATGTATTTAGGTTTTTAATATTTTTTGTAATCAAAGGCAAGGCTCCGGGATCTCTTTAGAATCTATGCCAATATTGTGTCCATTTATATTAGAAGTAAAAATTACTTTTTTAACGTTATTTACAATTTATAAAATAAATATGTGAAAGAAATTTTATGCTTGAGATATTCTTCTAATGTAGACATCTCCATCGAAATAAATACAAAATTTGATGGTGGTAGCTAGTAAATTGTAACGTTCTCACAGTCATCTTCAAGCCGCAACAAATGACAATGGGGTGTTTGGCAAAGCCGTAACGTTCTCAACAGTGTTTTTCCGTAAAACGAGACAATCTCCTTCACATATTTGTCTCGGCTTGTGTGAATAAGTCCATAAGTACTTCTCCACCGCTTTGCCAAACGGACCCAATGAATCATAATCACAAGTGTCTCAGTTTCAAGTATTCAAACTCGTGCTCAATTTTTTTCCTCGAAGTTTAAATTTGATAATTAAAAAAATAAATGTAATTACTGTCTTACTTTAATTTTCATTTTTTCAAAGGAGTATGTACACCTACCTAGCTTATTGTTAGGGAGAATTACTGTAAAACTCTTACAACTAAATAGTATTAATGCAATGATAAGTTCTAATGAAAAATGACAATATGTTAATGTTTCTTACTTGTTATTACGTTCATATTTCTTACAACTGAATAGTATTAATGCAAAGATAAGTTCTAATGAAAAATGACAATATGTTCATGTTTCTTACTTTAATTTTCATTTTTTTTAAAGGAGTATATACACGTACCCTACTTATTTTTAGGGAGAATTACTGTAAAACTCTTACAATTGAATAGTATTAATGCAATGATAAGTTCTAATGAAAAATGACAATATGTTCATGTTTCTTACTTTAATTTTCATTTTTGCAAAGGAGTACGTACACGTACCGAGCTTATTGTTAGGGATAATTACTGTAAAACTCTTACAACTGAATAGTATTAATGCAATGATAAGTTCTAATGAAAAATGACAATATGTTCATTTCTTACTTATTATTATATTCATGTTTCTTACTTGTTATTATGTTCATGTTTCTTACAGCTGAATAGTATTAATGCAATGATAAGTTCTAATGAAAAATGACAATATGTTCATATTTCTTACTTTAATTTTCATTTTTTTTTCAAAGGAGTATGTAAACGTACCTAGCTTATTGTTAGGGATGATTACTGTAAAACTCTTACAACTTAATAGTATTAACGCAATGATAAGTTCTAATGAAAAATGACAACATGTTCATGTTTCTTACTTTAATTTTCATTTTTTCAAAGGAGTATGTACACGTACCCAGCTTATTGTTAGGGAGAATTACTGTAAAACTCTTACAACTATTAATGCAAAAATATGTTCTAATGAAAAATGACAATATATTCATGTTTCTTACTTTAATTTTCATTTTTTCAAAGGATTATGTACACGTACCCAACTTATTATTAGTGAGAATTATTGTAAAACTCTTACAACTGAATAGTATTAATACATTGATAAGTTCTATGAAAAATGACAATATGTTCATGTTTCTTACTTTAATTTTCATTTTTTTCAAAGGAGTATGTACACGTACCTAGCTTATTGTTAGGGATGAGTACTGTAAAACTCTTACAACTGAATAGTATTAACGCAATGATAAGTTGTAATGAAAAATGACAATATGTTCATATTTCTTACTTGTTATTAGGTTTTTCTATAATTACATTCTTCCCCTGTCATTTTATAATAATTCTTTATTATTATTATTATTATTATCATCATCATCTTCTTCTTCTTCCTTGTAGAGAGGGAAATTTGGATAAAATTTTTTTGAGAAGGGGTAAATAAAGATTAAAAAGAATATTCAACAAAATTATTGAAGATGACCTCTTAGTTAACAATTTATCCAAATATTTAATTATTGACAATAAGCATAATATTTGTTAATATGCTATCTATATAATAAAGTTTGTTTACCATTAGGAAATGTACTCAAACTCACTCTCTCAATCGAATGGGATATAATACCTACCTAAAAAGTAGAACTTGCGATCTCTTTTCAATTATAGTGGTTTAATTATAAGAAGATATTATTTTTTCAAATATATGTGGCTTGAAATATTTGGAAGTACAGATATAATTTTCATGAGGAAGTCAACTTCCCAAGTTTCACATTTAACTTGTACAAAAATTTACCGTTTCTAGGAAGTTCTATCGTCGCCCCCGCCCAACTTCCCCTCAGCCTCTATATAAAGCTCTACACATTCTGCAGCATGGGGCACTCACACTCAGCAAGCAATTTCAAAACCAGAGTTCATCAAAGGCATTAGAAGCAAACGTTTTTATTTTTCTTCTTGTTGGTTTTAATTTGAGAAATCATCATCAGATTGGTGGATTCTGAAACCACATTCATTTTCACATATCAAATTGGAACAGAGCCAGCTGCCATTCGTTTGCTGAAGCCTCAATTAAAAGCTCTCCTGTAAAGGCCCCAGATCTGACGCGGCTACCTCCAATGGATTCGATCGATGCAGGTAATTTATAAAGCCCAGATTCTCGATAATGGGAGCATGAGCTGGCTCCATAAATCCAAGTAACTAAACCTTCTTTACTTCGTTTCTTGTCCCATTCAGCCATTCTACTTCCTTCCCTCTTTCAAAGCTATTGTCGTTACTGACAAACAGCGACGTCAACGAGTTTGAGTCACGTTCGAGTTTATGAACGAGTTGAATCGATTTTCATGCATAAAAACGCATGAGTCAACTCGCAAGCTTGATTATTAGTGTTGCTTGTTGGTGCATGGCTGTATGCTCTTATTTTTCTTTATATTCTTATTTTATTTTTTCACGTAATCAGTTTCTCTGTTCTGCCAAAAGAAAAAGGCAAATAATGGTCAGATACGTTATCATGATTTTATTTCTATGTTAATATGTCTTTTATATATACGTAAAAATATCTTTAAAGATGATCAGATATGGCTTCGGTTGCATTCTAGTTATTTTATATCCTCTATAAATAAACATACATATTTTCACTCATATTTTTAAAAAAATGAAAATATGTAACTCATTGACTCGTGTTTCATTCAAGTTTAAATGAAAACTATTTGAATTTGATCTATTTAAAAAAAATGAAAATATGTTAAACATACATGTGACTCATGGGTTGGCCCATGGGCTAGCCCGTGATCAATACACATATTTTTACACCTTGAATCTTTATTCTTTCTAGTTTCATTAAATATTAAATTAAAAATCTATTGTAATTTGATCTATTTGAAAAAAGAGAGAATATGTTAAACATAAATGTGACTCGTGGGTTGACCCATGGCCCATGGACCAATACACAAACAAATTTTCACTCCTTTAATCTTTATTCATTCCAGTTTCATTTAAGATTAAATTAAAAATCTATTGTAATTAGATATATTTGAAAAAAATGAAAATATGTTAAACAAATGTGTGACTCGTGGGTCGGCCATGGCCCATGGGCTATCCCTTAACCAATAAGTTTAGGCGTCGAGCTACAAAATTGGGAAATAAACAAAAACTTTATTATATTATTTTATTTCTTATATTAATAACATTTAATCAGTCTCTTACTTCTAATTATAAATTATGTGATTACTGCTAAAAATAGTTTTCATTTTAAATTGTTAAAATTGCGGTTCATAATATTTTGTTATCTTAACTTTATTTCTTTTAATTTAATTTTAATATTATTTATATCTTAAATTAGATATTTTACTACTTTAAAATGACAAAAAATAAGAAAATAGATTTTTTTTTTTGTTAAATGGGCGGCCTAAAGCCAGTTAAAAAGCTGAGTTTAAAAGATCAAGCCTTTTTATATTAGTGGGTGTGATACTCCTTACTTAATCTCTTTAGTTTCATATTATGTTATTAATGAATCACTCTTAGGCCTTAAATAGCTCAAATTGACTAAAGAAGTGGAATTAAAAATTTTAACCCGAGTTACTGTTCATTTGGTCAATTTTCCAGATTTCTAGCCAACTTTGAAAATTTATAACTAATTATAGAAAAATTGAAATTGAGTGGTTCCAATTTCTATATGAAGCTTATAACATTCCCTACAAGGAAAAATATCATTTGTCCAAAGTCTTATCCAATCAATACAGTTTATTGCATGAAGTTGCATTATTCATATGGTCATTTTTCAATTTTTCAAGTTTTTCTCTTAACTTTCAAAAACCATAACTCCTTATATAAATGTCAAAATTATGTGATCTTGAACTCATTTTAAAACTCACCATATGAATTATTTTTTTTTTGAAAAATTTCAGCACAATTGGACTTAGTTTACTGTTTTTCTTCACAGCTCAAAGATTAGGAACTTTTAAGGGTTTTGGATTCCATTTCTTAAAACTTTTCCTCTTTCAAAAAAATTTTGTAAAACCTTTTTGTTATGACTAACTCACCTCACATGATTGTAATGCCTTTATACATATATACACATCATCTAGTAGAGGTTTAGGGTTTTACATTAATTCCAAAGCACATGAACATATACATGAAACAACATCATATAACTAGGCAACAAAGTTTAATACAAGCTTCCTTTAATCCTCATACATATTACCCTTACCCTTGCTTGAGTTTGTACCTAAGAATGGTTAGTTGATGAGAGTGAGATTTCATTGAAATTCCAATAGCAAAATACACTAACACAAGCATAAATGTGCATGATAACTCTTTATAAATGAGTGTAAGATGAAGATAATATGAAATGTGCAACATGAAACAATGATATGCATATGGCCATAGGATTCAAAAGCATATATTCATACACTCATTATCACAAAGTTTCAACATCAAGTCATGCATAATTTATAAAACATTTTCACTATAACATTCATTAGGTTTTAACTCTCCTTGAAACTTGAAAGTCCTCTATAACATTCATTAGGTTTTCATTATAACATTCATTAGGCTTCAACTTTCCAAATAATTCCTTGCACAACTCACTTGCCTACATAATTCACAAGCCATTTCCAAAGCAAGAAAACTTTAAAATCAAGCCAAACTTCCTCTTGAACTTTTACAAACCTTAGAACATCAAAACTTGTTTAAATGATTTCCAATGCTTCTCAAAACTTTTTCTCACTTCCACCCTACACAATTTGTCATTTTAAAGCTAATAGAAGTATCAAAATCATGAAAATCACACTCCTACTGGTTTCATGACTGGCCGAAAAACAGAACAAGAGAGGATAATGTGATTTTTCAAACTTTCATCACATGTAATGACATATTCTTGATCCCAAAACACTTCTCATGCATTATTTAGCTCAAAAAACAACTATTCCTCATTAAATATAAAATTGGACAGCACCTTCCCTTATTTTTCATGCTTCCAAAATTTCATACAACCATCAAACTCAAGCAATATATACATCGATCAACTCCTTATCATGCAAAAGGAGTGATTTGCAACTAATCTTTTCCTCTAATCCCCCTCTTTCTCATTTTCACTCTTTAAAACCCTAAGTTTCAGCACCAAAAAGAGGGCCCTAATCAAAATTCTAAACCATTAAAGTGTATAGGTGGTTGCAATGATCAAGAATATGTATAGGTTTGGGTGGTGGAACCTCTTACCTTGTGTTTTCTTGAAGATTTTCTCTTCTTGCTTGAGCCAAAAATGGCATCTCTTCTCCTCTCTCCAAGCTGCAAAATTTCCGTCCAAATGAAAAAGAAGAAGAGGAAATTTTGGTTTAATTAATCTCTTTGTAATGAAATGGAAGGCTAGGATTTAATATTGAATTATGAGATTGATCTAATGGTTCCAACTTCACCACCACAACCCACACTTAGCCTCTTCTCATTGGTCCTCATAAAGTGAAGTAACTAATGTTTAGGAACTTGGTTACACAAACCAATTCGGTGGCTATTCAGTTACTTGATCCGGTTACAACTTATACCGGTAAAATAACTTTTTTCTGGTAAATTTTTCTGCTTATCTGGAGACATTTTTATTTCTCTATTACTCTCCAAATATCACTAATTCAAGTGACAAAATAATGACTTCAAAAATCCCTTTGGAAGTCTTGAATTTCTGTATACTCATTGTAGGGCGATTCCGATATTGATAAACAGCCTACCGACAAGTAACTGGGTTTCTGGCCACTAGCAATTTATAGAATTTTCACTGATATTTTTATCCATTTCCTTTCCTCAAATTGCTTTCCAAAACATCTTTAATTAATTTTTAACCCAATTTTTCAGGGTTTTTTCGAGTATTTTCTTTTCGATCCGAAAAATCGCCTTTAACGTGAGAAATAGCTTTATAAAATACTAGAAATTTCATACTATTTTTCCTTGCTCTGATCTCATGTGTTTGAGGACTCCTGATACTTTAAATAATTATTTTTGACTAACTGACTTTTAAAATTCTCTAGAGAAAAATCTTGGTCGAATTTGAAAAATCTGACATATCTCATTTTGATCAATAGATTTTTCTCTATCTTTTGGGCCTTTGTAAATTTTTCTGATATCTTGATCAACTTTAACTGTTTGACTTTGGTCAAATGATCAAAATGTCCTTACCTTTTCTTTTATTTACCAAAATATCCTTACTTTTCTTTCAAAATTCCAATCTTATCCTTACATCTTTATGCTTAATACCCTTTATGGCCTTAACCTTTATGCCTAATGACCTTCTTGCCCTTGGCCTTTATGTCTAATGACTTTCTTGTCCTCCTTTTTATTTAATGAATTTCAATACTTTCCGATCCATTACTATCTTCTCTTTCTATACTTTCTATCTCTAGGGTCTAACTCAGCTCATAACTATCAATTTGGCCTTTATTTAATTTGACAGTAAAAGAGTGGATATTATAGCGGGCCTAAAAGGGCAAGCCCGTGAAGGGTCGGCCTTGTAGGGTCAAACTAACATGAATTCTCACCTTTAATTACTCTAATGCTTTTATTTCTCAATTGTATAATTAGAAAACAACTCAATTAAGAGATACTAATATGAAAAAATTAATTAATATAAAAAGGAATGTTATATAAATTAGTTTAACAACACTAATGAAGAGATTTATGTAAGAAAAAATGCATGCAAATATCTCTATTTAACTTTAAGTCGTATGCACACATTGCTTGATCATAAAGTCTAATAAGCCATCTGTGTTAATTATTTCAAATACAACTGATAGAATGTCTCAAAATAATATAAATGAGGGGTGTTTTTTCTTATATTTTCAAAGCTAAAAATGATGTTTAAGTACAAATATTTCAAAGTTGAAGGGATTTGGAATTTTCCCTGTACACCTTAATTACTAATCCTGCAGATATATACATCAATTGTTGGTTATAGTGAACTCAGCGGGAGCAAATTCGTTGGATGTGGGCATTTTGTACAGCGCTATATGTGCTAACAATTGGGAGGCAACAAAAGAATTCCTTGACCAACATCCAAATGCCTTGACTGCAAAACTTACAGCTACAAAAGGAACACCTCTTCATGTGGCTGCACTTTTTGGACATTCAAAACTAGTGGAGGAGTTGTTGAAATTAGCTAGGCCAGAATTCCTCGAAATGGTCGATGATTATGGCTCTACTCCACTTGCAACTGCTGCATCTATAGGAGTCACTCAAATTGCAAGATGCATGCTTAATAAAAATAGAAACATACTTGACATTCCAGACTCGAGATGTGATCTTCCTGTTGCATCGGCTATTCGTGCTGGTCAGAAAGAAATAGGATGTTATCTCTATAAGGAAACCCCATTGGAGGTTCTCAAACCGTAAAATGGCTATCTAGGTTCTCGTCTTCTCCGCGCATGTTTCGAAGCTGGTGAACTTGGTAATCAAACCCACCTTCCCAGCTCTTAATGGGCAAATTCCCCAACCCTACATACATATATAAAATTGGACACCAGACCATACCAATTGGACACCAGTTGTGAGTATAGCATTCCTGCCTTCTGCTGTTGAAAGTGCAAGTCAACTTGGATTCTGGAAAAGATGGATCTCTCCCAGTGAGTTTCCCTACTTTCTAAACAGCGGCCTGTGAAACAAGTGTAATGGCATACCCAACATCAAAATAAAATACTAATTGTGGTCTTTAATATAAGACCCAAATGACAAATTTTTGAAGATTAAGGAAATTACTAAATTATTTTAAAATATATATATTCTTCATTTTTCTAAACTAATTTGCTGCAGTTATAAATTGGTATTTAATCTAATTGTATACATAAATATTTTAGAGAAAAATATAAAATATGCGATAATTAACCATTACCTCTACTCCTTAACATAAGAGCTACTTAACTAATTTGGGTATCTTAAAGAAGTTAGTTATTTGTAATAAATATGGTATAATTTTCCTAAAATATCCTTTTAATCATGACTTCCTTGGGATGGAATTCACTTAATATGTACAACCAATAAGGAAAATTTAGAGAATACATTGTAAATTTAAGAGATAAAATAGATTGAGATATTACGTTTAGAACCAAATGAAGAGTAGTAAGTTGAAATGAATATAATAATTTAATAATTTCTTTAATCTCTTCCAATAAGTCAATTAAGTCTTATATTAATGAATGGAGGTAGTAAGTTGAAATGAAGAGACTAAGACGATGTTTATAATGTTGAAGAATAGTTTGCTTGGGCATGATTAAGTGTTTTGCAATTAAGTAGAATTAAACAAGGAACAATGAATAATAAAGAAAAGGGAATCAATTTTTCTTCTAACTACTTTCTGTTTTACCTTAAATGAAGCTCATTTTTGTTTATTTCTCTTCTCTCTCTTTTTGGTGGAAGTTATACCTGTACCATCAACTACAAGTGACAATATTTATGTGGACATTCAAGAAGAAGGCGACAATAGAAGGTTTCAAGGTATGCATACTTAGAGAGAGCGTTTGTGTGTAACAAACCCAATCTTACTTCTAAATTCTCTCAAATGATTTAAAAATGAAGTAAAAATGTGATTACATAGATTATGGTATCTCCGAACCTCAACTATTAAATTCTCACTAGTGCCACCATTAACTACTAAGTCCTAATGGTTCACACATAGTGGGCTTATATCCAAATTCTTATTCATCATGGTATAGTTTCGGGTAGAATGCATTACTTATGAATTTTTAACATTTTACTTGCACCAGGGCATGGTCTACTGCGCTCGTTCATCTCTAATGTCTATAGTTTGTTAGGTATATCAAATCATATGCTAACTTAATTTCCTTTAGAAATTTCATACCTTGTACGTTTTCAAATCTCATATACACAGCCTAGAGATAGTTACACGTGAGTTGATAATGTATACAGGAGTGAAGGAAATATATGAGCTCAAGTTGTTGCAAGCACGAGTCTCTCAAATTCTGAAACTATTTGGTCAAAGGGCAATTCAACTAGAAAGGCAACAACGTGACTTAGTTATACACGCACTGTACGTTGCAGCCGAAAAAGGGTGTTGATTTTTTGTCTGAAGTGTCAAAAACAAACCCACTATTACTCCAGTTCACTCCAAGCTTAGGAAATTGGAACACTTTCTTCCGTGCTATTCAATATCGTCAAGCTGAGGTTTTTAACCTAATCCACAAGTATCGCTTCAGGAATTTAGTAGCATCTGCGGTAGATACCTCTGGACATTGCATGCTGCATGTGGCAGCCAAGCTATCTCCTTCTAACCAACTTAACCGCGTCTCCGGTGCAGCTCTTCAGATGCAAAGAGAAATGCAATGGTTCAAGGTTAGAAATAGATATGAATATATATACTTTTTACTACTGTAATTCGCGTCCTTTTTTAAAAAAAGGGAGTAACAAGTGAAGGCGGTGGCATTTTTGAAAATTTTGGCACCTTTAGGCGCCCTATACCATGATAGGGCGCTGAAAGTATATCTATGGCGCCTTATTATGAGGAAAAGGGCGCCGTAGGGCGACCTACGGCACCCTTTATGAGAAAAGGGCGTCGTAGGTCGCCCCTACGGCGCCCTTTATGAGTAAAAGGGCGCCCTATCACACCCTTTATGACTAAAAGGGCGCCGTAGAGTACCTTTCAAATTCAAATCATCATGTGCGTGTTATTTAGTGCTCTTCTCTCTTTTTTTTTTCAAATCGACATCTCTCTCTTGATGGCATTGCTGCTCCTTCTTCTACAAGTACGCCATCTCCTTCCTCAGACAAATCCTTTGTCCTTCCTGAAACACTGGATAGCTAAATGGATCTCGCTCAACGTCGTGTGGGTGTAAGTCATATCTTTCACTCCATCGTACACAGGAGCTTCAGATTTTTCGCTCACCTCCTTCACAATCTTCTTCTCCACTTCAGGGTGCTTCAACCTGTCGATGAATTTACGCAAAGTCATATCTTTCTGGGCTTGCTATGGCAGCTGAACAGAGAAGAAGCAAGATGAGTCGTGTTCATATTCCGATCTCGTTGCTTTCTTCCTTCTTCCTCAATCCTCTACATTGATTCGTTTCTTTCTCCGTTTGAAGTAGAAATCTAGGTCCATTTTCAATTATTTTTCCCTGGGTTTGTAAAATTGTATAGAATC
>JANTPZ010038151.1:0-12143 GCA_025593235.1 Vachellia pachyceras
CTACAAGGGGAAATTTTCCTGTTGCAGTCAGAAGTCCAGGTATGGAGGATTATTATTGAAATTACACAGATTTCAAGTCTGAAGGAAATAAAAATGTTTTTATATCTATAGTAATTATTCTTTTTTTCACATATTACTTTGTAAATTTTTTCAAAAGAAAACTTTGGAGGAAAGGCTCTTCAGCCACGAAGATAGAACTGAATAACGATCAATGACTGAAATCATTTGTTTGGTGAATATATTAATTAGTGGGGCTAAAACGCAAATTTTTTTCCTGGAACTTGCTCAGTTTCACCCAATACCCTTTCATCTATTCTTTGTTGAAAAAAAAGTAACATGGTTTGTCATAGATATAGTTGCGCCAAACAATATCTATTTCCTTCTGTCTTAAATATAAGGTTTTCAATTAATTTATAAATTTTTAAAATAAGTGGGCAAGCCATTTTTTTGTAATTAATATGTAACGACTTAATTTATAATTCTTTTTTCAAAAATAAATTTTAATAATTAAAATAAAATGTGCAGGATAAAAAAACCCCAATCAATAGGGGTCTTATATTTTTTTTCCGGCCAAAATAGGGGTCTTATATGAATACAAGGGGGAACAAGAGGAAAGGAGACGTTGTATTTAAAGACAAAGCAAAACTCTTAAATGAACTATATATATAACTGGGACCCCTTTGTGTGTGTGTGTGTGTGTGTGTGTGTTTATAGTATATATGTATATATAATACATTATCATCGCAGTTTTTATGAGTATGAATGCCTATTTTTTCAAAACTAAATTGAAAGAAAATTCACATGCTGATGCTGAACATGTGTGTGTATAATGAAGTGTTAATTAATTAATGTGTATACATTTGCAGATAAAATGGCAGCGTCAAATGGTGATGCAATGAATCCTCCTGAACTGAAAGAGCTAGTCAACCTCAACTACAGAGGGTTGCATCAGCAGATTTTAAAAGGCCTTCCCTTGACTTTTTAGAGGAAACGAGTAATTCATACACTCTCTACATTTTATAATGTCTAATATAACGCTAATATGTTCAATTACTTTGTTACTCCATATGATTTTCCTATGATATAAACAAAAAAACATTAAAATATGTAGTTGTATGCTTAAAAATAAGGTTGTTAAATTCACAAGTTTAAATAAATTCGTGACAAAAATGAAAATTCCGATCTTAAATTCTAATTGGAGAATCATAAGAATTTATTTTTTTTAATAAATAACAGTTAAAAGTATATAATTAAATAATTTAAATATTAAAAATGACAGCAATTTGATTCTTATATATATATATATGTGTGTGTGTGTGAAATTTAATTAATTGAAATTAAATCTATCAACATCCATAGATCCCTACACTCAATAAAGAACTTTTTATCAATTTTATCTAAAAAGCCACTAATCATAATCAAATCTAAGAAAATCAGCGTAAGTTTAGGAGTGAATTGACATGATTTTGTAATGTAGAAACATAAAAACAGTAAACTTGGTAACTAAATTCGTCAGTTTGATTGACTTTTCAGTGAGTACAAGTTTAATTAAGAGCAAGTTGATATATTTTTGTAACGTAGAATCGTAAAATCGTAAACTTGACAAGTCTTGTGAGTTTGACAACAACGAAATAATATAAAACACACCTACACTTATAATTTCTTTCCCATTTATATTTTGAGATAATTTGTTTTGACGTTGTCGTTTGGCAGTACTTTTGTTACTAAGCTACTTCATAAAAATAACGTAATAAATAACTAGCTGTTTATAACTTTGCAATATATATACATCATTACTCTTTCAGAAATGCTTGTCCAATTACTGTATTTTCTAGATGCTACTTTACCCCATAATTTAACCCATACTTTTTTTACTTGGCTTCTTGGATAACCTTTTCCCACGAATTATTGATCCCAAAATATTGGTACGAGAAGTTCATAATCAAGTCGCTTCTGTTTCAATGGAGGCTAGATTCCGCTACTTGGAGTTATGTGTGCCTCTTTACCAGTATGCATTGGAAGGAAATTGGCAAAAAGCAAAGCCCATGTTGTTAGCTAACAACAGAAGGCTTCTGAATGCTTCCATAGCAAAAGAATGGTCAACAACGCTTCATGTAGCAGGAGGAGCAGGCCGTTTAGAGTTTGTGAATGAGCTTGTGACGTTAATGAATGCAAGCAACATAGACTTGGACTTACAAAACTCATGGGAAACACTATTGCAGAAAATCGATTGCAGGAGACATGGAGATTGTTAAGTTTCTGTTTGAACAAAATCGAGTGTTTCCAAATATAAGAAGTCGAACAGGTTTCAATCCTCTTCTCTTTGCTGCTCTACAAGGAAAAGCTAATATGGCAAATTATCTATTCCATCTCACCGATCATGATAGCTTTGAAGAAGCATATTGGGATAAGTTATTCCTCACTTGCATCGACTCTCGTATTTATGGTAAGTGTATATATGTTGCCGATAAATCAGGAATTCACTTAATTATTCATGAACGAAGTATAGGTAGGGAAAAAATTAGTATCCATTACATATTGGGTCAAACATTACTATTTATAGTCCTCAATACAACAGTGAAATAATTAATTTATGATTATTAAAAAATTCGATAAATTACTTATCTGTATTGATTTCCCTATAATACTATATTTAATCATGTGCAAGTGAACTATCCCTGATCGATGCAAACTCCTTTGACATGTGATAATTTTAGGATATGCATTTCATGACTACCTTTCAAAATTTCATAGATTTAGCTCTGAGAATGTTGGAAATGGGAGCTAGGCCAAGACTAGCATTTGCAACGGATGAAGATGGTATGAAAGGTTTGCATATCATGGCTCAGAAGGCCGCAGATTTGGGAAATGATAGCCTTCATCATCAAAATCAACTGACAAGTTCAAGTAATTAAATTAATTATCATCGTAACTACCTACTTGGAAGACTAACTTTTAATTTGGCAAATTCAATTAATCATATTATGCATCCCAGGTACGGAGCATAGGGTTTTCCTTGAACTTGTTCATTCATTGTGGGTAAAAATTCTCAAGGGTGCAAAATCAACGTCAGATATTAGAAAAATCATAAATGAACCATCAAGAATACTATTTGATGCAACAAAAGCTGGGAATTTTGACTTCTTAGCTGTGCTTATGAAGTCCTTAACCTGACTTAATTTGTGAGTTGGACAACCAATACCAAAGCATAATTCATATTGCTGTTTGACATCATCATCCTGAAATCTTCAATCTCATCCATGATATAAGTGGAAGCAATAAGGATATCATATTGTCATATAGACACAATGACGATGACAACAATATATTACATTTGGCTGCAAAGTTAGCACCAGTTGGTCAATTTCAATTGGTCTCTGGAACAGCTTTCCAAATGAAGCTCGAACTATTATGGTTTGAGGTGCTTGCTCCTTACTATCTATGGAATCGCCAATTAATAGGATCCTATGTCTAGAATACATTCACATAACGAATTCCGAGCCGAGATGTGGAACAAAACTATTTCGTTCCCGTCTTGCCCCTTGAACACCCCTGTGTATATATAAAAATGAAACTACCGTCATATGTGAATGTGAGAAACATAAGAGATCAAAACTCCTCGTGAGTTATTCACAAATGAGCATGCTAGATTAGGAGAAGATGCTGAAAAATGGGTAAAAGAAACGGCTAAGTCGTGTATAGTTCTTTCAACACTTATTACTACTGGAGTGTTTTCAGCTACATTTCGCATACCAGGTGGTATCAATGATAGTTTAGGAACTCCCAATTATTTATGGAATCTATCATTTATGATATTTGCAATATCAGATGTTATTGTATTGACCTCATCTTTAGCTTCCATACTAGTATTCCTATCTATACTAGTCTCATGTTATGCAGAGTATGACTTTTATCGGTCTCTTCCCTCAAAGCTAATATTTGGATTGGTTGCACTTTTTATCTCCATAACAAGCATGATGGTAGCATTTAGTTGTTCTTTCTTCATTACATATGAACATGGCTTAAAGTTAAAGTGGGCTCCTAGTTTCATTTCTGCGCTTTCATTTTTACCAATAGTAATATTTTTATTTTCACAATTTCAACTTTTTTATGACATCATTTACTCCACTTATTATTTAAGATCTCTGTTCAAGCCAAGCAAGCATATGCTTTACTAGGAAATAGAGCCTATTGTAATTTTGTTGGCCATACTTCAACTTGTAATATATATTGGCCTTACCTAGATTTGGCAATATGTATAATTGTTCTTGTAGAATTTCTAAATGAATGATTTGATATTTTTATTGACACTTAGATCCTTGGCACATTAGCAATGTACAATGGTACAAGTAACAAGAAGCTACAATCCATTTTACATCAAATATTCAATGGCCTTAAATCAAATGACTTTGTTCTAATAATTGGTTAATGTGCATCCATAACTATAAACTATTTTTTTTACATCCAGTGTCCTAAGATATGTTTTTCCATGTGTGTCTACCATCCTAAATTAATTTTTTGATGCATCTAAAATTTTCAGTTGATGACTTCAAAATTACATCAATGAATACTTTAAAACACTGGACACAGCCAAAAAATATTACATCCAAAAAAATTACTTCAATGATTGAGAAGTAAACCACAGTGGACATTGAGTGAATCGCTTTAACCACAACTAAATTTTGTTGCTTTTGCTGTCAGAGTGTGCTAAACATCGTACGTACGTTGTCACAGACGTGGGGACAGTTTTGAATGAAAGTATGTTGGAGCCTATACGAATGGGCAAACTGTTAAATGAATAAATCTGTAACTTTATTTTTGATAGTGGAAGACTAGAGACTTTTGAGATTGATAAGCCATGAATGACTCTAGTGATATATAATCCTTCCCTTTTCCAAGAGGATTCAATTTGTAGGCACTTATGGAATTACACCTTTGGAGCAATAATTTTCTAATTAACGAAGCGTGGGACACAGTGAATTCAACACGATATATATTGATGGTAATCCTCCACAAGAATTTTGATCTGTTCTTCTCTCATGTAAATTATTTCAACAATCACTCTCACTATCGGATTGGCAACTCTCTTCGTGTCTATAAGAAGCATGATGAGAGCTTTCAGCAGTGCGTTCTTCGTACGTATGATCACGGCCTAAAGTGTGCTCCTAGCTTCATTTCTTTGCTTTCTTTTCTACCCATAGTCATATTTCTATTTCTTCAGTTTGAACTTTTTTATGATTTTATTTACTCCACACACTATTTAAGGTTTTTGTTCCGGCCAAGCAAGCATATGCTTTTCTAGTAGATAATAATAAAGGCCATGATGTTGTATCTTAGTATATCTTTCTGACTTCAATGAATGTGTAATATGTTTTAGTTTTTTCCGCTTTGGGAGGTATACATATGTAGTACATGTAGAATCCTTTTGGCTAAGATCAACTTAATAACAGCTGCATGATGATGGGTAATTGGCAATAGATTAATTGATAATACTGAAGAACTTTATATACTAAAGTTGCTTTATAAAACAAATAGGGAGAATGACGTGTGAGGACCACTAAAATAGGTTATCCACAGGTGAGAGAGAATCTTATTTGAAGTTTTATTGGACACTAAATGCAGACATAACCCTTAATAGAAATTCAAATCTTAGTTCATCATCTCATGAAAACTTACTTTTTCTACTAGATCCAATCATCATTACGTTGATAGCACCGGCCACTAGTTGTCTTTGGTGTTGAAAGGGATATATAAAAATTTTAATCAGTTTGAGTTAAGGTTCTCAATTTATAGTTATTTCATTAAGAAATATAACCAGTTAGTTTCAAATTGTTACCAAACATCATTTCCAAATTAGTGATCCATCATTGTTACATATATGTTGTAAATATTGTGTGTGGGTGTGTTAAAGGAAGAGTTCCATATTATTTGGGATTGTGGGAGTTTAAGTAAATATACAATAAATGTTATTTTGGACCAATAAATAAGCCAAAACAAGGACTAGGCTTGCGCATGAAAAGGGTTATTGGAGACAAATCCGGTAATTTTCCCTACCTTGAGTGTGCAACTTAAAATGTGAACTCAACACCTTTTATCAAAGACTTTAGTAATGAAATGTTTACAATTAAATGACATATTTACCGGTCTTTTAATTGTGGAAGTGGGATATTGGAGTATTGAATTCATAAACGGATGTCTTAAATTGTTTTAATTGCTCTTTAGCATTATACATTGATGGCCTTAAAAAGGACTTTCACTCCTAATGCAAAACACGATTTCATAAAAAATCTTTTGGGGCTATCAACGTTTAGAAAACGTCTCTTCATTGCTACAATGTTGTGGCCTACATAAGGTGCTTCAAGTCAAGGTTTCTAGAGAGACAGCATTTTGAGTTTTCGTACACCTCTCTTCCCTCGTCTTGCATATTCTTATGCCTTGCTGAGTTATATTACCTTCCACTAATTATGTCTCCTTGTATTCTTACAGGAAGAATCCGTTTCATTCTGGAAGTGCCGCAACTTGCTTTGCCGGTAGTCGCAAAATAGCTCTTAGGGACAGTGTCCTCGGAAGCGACTCAAATTAACTGTTTATTTGCAAATGTTGCTGCTAAGATGATGAGTACAATATTAGAGATAAGTTGAAAGATCCACTGATGTTTAAGTGCTGACTACGACAATATATATATATGCTGCAATCATTTCTAGATATTTTTTTCAAAGCAAAGTTCTTTACAACTTCATAGGCTGCGCTCATTCCTTAATTTTCTTTAAAAGAAAAACTAATATCTTGACTCAAATTCTATCCTTTATTAAGGGTTCTTTCAGAGAGTCCTCCCATGCTTTATTAAGGGTTTCTATAATATCCTATCACCGCTATAAATTACAGTGGATTAATGTTTGAAAGGTATAAAATATACGGAAGCGCGTGTGTCTATAGATTGGTTTTAACCACCATAGAACAAATTATTGTATGTTGCTTTATTTTTCAGCTGTTGATGTCATAAATAAGGTGACGCATCATTGTCGATCACGAGCGTGGAGGCAGTTTGTAATTGGGAGCTTGAAGCATGTAGGAAAGTAGGAAGAAATTAATCACTCTCTAATAAATCTATTTATATGTCACTCATAATATATTCAATTTGATTTAAGAAAAATCTTGTTAAATCTATCTTAAAATAAAATAAGTTTTCAACTTACCACTATTTAATATACATCATATCTAACGAAAACAAAGTATACATAAAAATAAATAAAAGGTTTGTATAAAAAAATAAATAAATTATAGAACTGTATAGTCACAAATAATTTAATGACTTGATTTATAAATATGTTAAAAAACTGTAATAGAAAAAAAGAAGTATGAGTTAGTTAAAAAATATTTATAATTACTCTATGACATTGTGGTCAATTTTGGTAAAAAATTCAACTGAAAAAACTACAAAACCTTGACCTAAATTCACCGAAAGCTTTGGGAACCAAAAGAGATTTTTTGTAAGTCTCTATGTAAAAAAGCTATTGCAATATGCCTTCCATTGTTCCTATCATGTTATAATGCTTCCGTTAAATATCTATGTCTATTGTCTGCTCCTTTGTTTTATATGAGGATGATCCAGAAGTACATTATTTTATGAGAATTTCATATTACCTTCTCATATGCTATCCTCCTTCTTTTAACTTATTATTTATATTTTTTTTTATTAAAAATACAATTGAACAACAACTAGTTTTAGTTTAGAATTTATTACTTTGTGAATGTTATAGAAATATATTATTTTTAAAAAATAATTTATTTTTTACAATTTTAAAATAAAAATTTTAAAAATGGCAAAAATAGTAAGGAATGAAATAATAAAAGACAACAAATTATGGATCTACATAAAAGGTGAAGAAAGAAAAAGCAATAGATTGCGAAAAATCCCACCTGTAATAACTACTTACTAGTTTATTCATTTAGATAGCCTAACTAAAGAGACGCTAAATAAATCAGCTAATTAGTTAATTGTAGCCCCTTATATAGCATTAAATTATATATCAATTCTGAATTTAAAAACTAGATAAATTAGCTTTTTAAAAAAAATGGTAAATAGGAGAGACAAAGTGGATTAAAAGTATTATATTTATGATCAAATCTAACCCATTAGATCATATATTAAAGTCTAAATAGTTCTATTCCTTTTATAAATACTCCTTTAATCCATGATATTCTATAGAAAACTTTTGTCATTGTGACAAGAGGTAAATTAGTAATGACTTGAAAATTAAAATGGGAAATTTCATATATATGTGAAAAAATGTAGATATGGATAGTAAAATTGATGGAGAGATATTTCACATTGAAAACAAATGGGAGGATTCAAGTGGCTAATAGAGTTAAATGTAATGAGAAAATGACTAATAATTTTACAGGAAAGTTTTGTCTTCACCCACTGTACAACAATGTACAACAAATAATTGTACGTCTTTGCAAGCATATAATTGAGGGCTACCTGGGATCATGTAGGAAAGAGGAAACATTTGATTCATGAACCTATATAGCAATCTACATTTCAAAGCCCTTGATATTTTTAGTTTTTCTTATTCATAATATTTTTTTTTTCAATTTTGACTTCAAATATCTTTTTATTTTTTCAATACCTAAAATGAAATATATCTTCTCATAGATTTAATTTATAAAAATATATTACAACCCGAATATAATTCAAATTTCAAAAATACAATTTAGACATATATATAAGATATTTTATAAGATTAAATGTAAATGTTGCAATTCAAACAAAATATTAAGTACAAATCAAATAATTAACAATCATTCAATATTAATTATGTTTATATTATCATTTTAATCAATTTATTTTTTTAAAAAGGCAGGTTGGCCCACCGTAATTATGAGTTTAGGCAGGTGCAAAAAGACCCACAACCAACAAGCCTTTTTTTTCCCCTATCTCTCATGACAATAATATACATAAAGTAGCATCCCACCCATAAAGTAGCGAGTCTCCCACCCAACTGGACCCGAGCGCTTGTGTGTTTTCGCCATCATGGACATATGAAAACACATTATTCACACGTGACTCTTTAAAAAATCTACTCTCTCTAATCCTTAAAATAAGAACCTATCACTAAATTATTAAAATTAAAAATTAGTTAAATTAATTATTTGTAATAAATACATGTTAGTTTATTTAAAATATTATTTTTAATCATATGTATTGTAACTACCTATTGATTGAAAGGCCATATTGTAACAGTTTGGGAATGCGGTAGAGAAGTACTTTTATACAAGTCGAGGTAAATATGTGAAGGAGATTATCTCATTTTACGAAAAATACTGTTAAACGTGCGTTTGGCTTTTCCAAACACTCCACCAAACAAGCCCATTATATGCAATCATTCAGTTATTTTTAAGATATTATTAATTTAGAAGAAAAATTGATTGAGTTTTTATATAATTATGATCAAAATAAACTCTTTACCTCTTATTTTTAGGATTGGAAGTGGTAACCCATAGTAAAGACCATTAACATCAATATAAAATATAAATTTATAATAAATCATATTTTATAGAAGTTTTTAATATAATAACTGAAATACTTTTTCTAGATACATTGAGTATCCTATTTTGTGGTGCATATAGCATTCTGAAGTTTTTTTTAAGTGGGTTCAACCAGCACCTATAATACTTTTTGATGCATGTCACAACCAACGTATAGGAACTTGGACCGGACAGGTTGAGTCAAGTCAGAAACCAGTAACTCGACCGAAAATCTGGTCCGAGTGGGGGTTTGAACCCAGGTCATGACGATTCGGTTCAACTCGGACCGAATCGCCATAACCCGGTAGTAACTCGATTGACCTGCCGAGTTGTGGGGTCGACCGAGTTGCCTTAAAAAAGGAACGATTTACAGAGAGAGAGAGAGAGGGGGGAAGAGGCATCGCGGAGAGATGGGACGGAGTGCACAACGGTGAGGGAGATTAGCTGCGTTTGGTTTGGCCGTTTGGCCAACGGACACTCTTACCGAGACAAAATTCCTTTCACATAAAGTACTTCGGAATCTGTGTCCGTTTTCCCAACCGCCTTACCAAACAAAGCTTATTGTTTTTATCTTGGTGTCATCGTTGGGCAGGTCGGAGAGGGAGGTGTGAGTGATGGAAGGTGGAAGGTTGTGGAAGAAGGTTGTTTGGGGCTTTGGGGCTTGGAGGGGGGCCGTCGCTGGGGATGACGAAGGCGATGCCGAGTGCATGAAGAAAAAGGAGTAGGAGCGGGAGTGAAGAGAAAGGAGTGGGAGCGCGGATGAAGAGAAAGAAGGAGTGGGAGTGGAGGTGAAGCTGTAGGTTGCAGTAGCAGAGATTTACTGGAAAGAGTGCAAGCAGTGCGTGCATTCGTACTTGTACTGGAAAGAGTGAATAATGGGTTGTAGGAAAAGGAGAGACGCGTGGCCAGATGAAATAGCAGAATTGCTTAGATCACTGATCAGTCATGATCAAATCATTTCAGTTTTGAATTTTGCGTGAGGAAGGAGGAAAGATAAGCCATGGTGTCAGGGGGTAAACTTTTATCATAGAGTGGGCTAAGTGATTAGAAGCTACGATCCTACCTTTGAAGCATGATGGATTCTACGGACCACAAGAAGAAATATAAGTTACATTTATCATATTCTCACCCAATCAACCTCTCATGGACATGATTGTATAATATTTCTCCTTTCTTTCCTTCTATCTTCGATGGGCATTCACCTCCTCCCCTACTTCGTTCTATTTTTTAATGTATTATTAATTTTTTATTTTTTTCCGGTTTAATTCCGGTTTGACTCCGGTTTGACCCACTAACCTTTAACCCACTATCTTATCCAGTTTAGTCACCGGTCCGATTTCCTGTACCTTGGTTACAACATATGGGACCCGTGTCATATGCTTAAAAAAACCAAATTAAAGGAACAAATTGATTCACGTTGCCATTAAATGAATTTTACAATATCAGTTACACTTCCATAAATAGTCCTATATCTGATCTTAAATATAAGAGTCAATTGGTTATTTTCGACAGATTAAGGAAGAAAATTAATAAATCTATTTATCATTTTTCTCAAAAATTAATTGCCTAAGAGCCAATTGGTTATTTTTTTACAGATTTGAGGAAGTAAATTAATAAATCTATTTATCATTTTTCTCAAAAATTAATTACCTAATTTATAAACTGGTATATAATATAAAGATACACATAGTTATCTTAAAAAGTATGTTATAATTCAATAATTTATTTAAATTTTGTTGATCATCGAAAAAGACAACTGACTCTTAATTATATTAAAGACGATAGTTGATATAAGGGGAAAAAATGTTACACCCAATGGATTCTTAAGTTTAGGGACAGACTTTGCAACATTTTGACACGAGGGGCTACTTTGGTCTAATAAATAATTTAAAATAACAAGTACCTCTCAAGAAAATAGTACTACCTTATGGCATCCAGGAACTTCAAGAGCCACCACTAAGTTATTTTTAATTGTCATATTAAGTGAAACTTCCATAGCACTTCGTGAAGGAATCGCTTAATGCGATGATTAAGTCGCGGAATTATTAGAAACAACTAAATAAATGTGATAACTCATCAATATATATCAATCTAAAGGCTTACTGTTCATAGCTCATTAAAAATCTATCATAGACTATATAAATTTAAGGCCTACACTTTAAGAAATATACAGAGAAATATGAGTGGAATAGAAGACACTTACAAATTGCAATATAACTTGTTGAATTAGGTCAAGATATGTATGGTCACTCATACATTTATAATTTATCTTACCACTAAGATCTGTGTGTGTGTTTATCAAACTCAACAAGGACAAGAAATGTGATTAATTAATTCATATTATGGGTCCGTTTGGGAATGCGGTGGGATAAGTAACTTATTCGAAGAAGTACTTATGGAGAAGTGCGGTTGGAAAATAAGTCAGATTGTAAAAGTGATTTGTGTTTGGGAAAGCGGTGGAAGAAGTGACTTATTTGTAAAGGTGAATACGTTTGGGAACACTTCAGATAAGTAACTTATTTGTAAATTAAAATTAAATTAAACTTGAAATAAAATAAACGTATGTAATTACAACAATAGCATCGCTAATTGCAGCTGACGCCCAGCTCTTC
>JANTPZ010038152.1:0-14764 GCA_025593235.1 Vachellia pachyceras
CGTGTTAACGATCCTCGTATGATTTGGGAAGTCGTAATGTCTTGCTAGAGACCGCTTCCGACTTGTGGGCTAATATTGTGTTTAACCCACTGCCAACTTTATATGGGCCTACAGGGTTGCACGCAAGAACAGCCCAACATAAGCTTTATTTCTAGGGTTTATTCGAATTTTAAATATATGTGTATATATGTTGAAATTCGAAATTGCACAATATTATATAAATAATATTTTAGTGTGTTAGTTTAATTTATTTGATAAATTAAATAAATAACATCAATTTAATTTATAAGGATAAATTAAATCTGTTGGCTCATTATTTGGATTAATTGAATGGATATAATTTGATCACATCAATTTAATCCAAATTAAGATTGCAAAATTTGAATTTCACAGTTTGAATTTCAAATTTTGAATTTCAAGATTAGATCTAGAATATCTCTTGAAATTCGAAATTCAAAATTAGACCTAGAATATCTTTTGAAATTCGAAATTCAATATTAAACCTAGAATATCTTTTGAAATTTGAATTTCAAGATTAGATCTAGAATATCTCTTGAAATCCGAAATTCAAGATTAGATCTAGAATATCTTTTGAAATTAAAATTCAAATTTTTCAAGATTAATAAAAGATTAATCCTTTATTATGATGCATTCTATGAGCTTTATAAATATAAGTGCTCATGAACAGAAGAGGCATCTCATTCGGTATTTTGAATTCATTTTTAAGCCACGAAACCCTAGAGAGAGAGTGAAACAAAGAGGCGCTAGCACGCTGCTATTGTTGGAGACTGTTCGCGTGGATACCGGTAGTGGGAGGCGATTGAAAGAACGTCGGTTCCTCATGATCGGAAGTAAAAATGCAGGACGTTGTGGGATGAACGCGGGACGTTGTGGAATCTGAAGAGATGCAGACGCAAAGGAAGAGACGATCTTGAAACGCAAAAGGTACGCCTTCATCTCCTCGATCTAAACGCCTTTGATAAATCCATATTTGGGATTAGAAAATTTTAAATTTCACTGCGTGTATGTACTAATCCCAACATCAATTCCTTTAAAGAAGCCATTTTGACTTATGAATTAAGACTAAAGATTGTTAGCGATATTGGTGGGAATTGTTCTCTGAAGAGTACAAGAAAAAGAGATGAAGAAGATAGAAAGGAAAGTTGTGCACAGTGTCTCCAAGGCGTGGGCAACACTTTCCTTTAAGCTTAATTCACCCCCACCTATTCCTATATTATAGGGTGCAAGTTGGGTTAACCGGTGAATTTCCTGCAGTATACAATAGAGACCCTTGAGTATGGATTGCACTCTCTACACTCAAGCCAAGACAACAAAGGCTTTTACAAAGTGATAGTTTATCATTTTCTAAGTGTACACTCAAAGAGAAAGAGAATGAGTTTGATATTGTTGTGAAGAAAATTGTGTGTCTAAATGAGGGAATGGGGTGGGTATTTATAGAGGATGGAGAGATGTCTTGAAGTAGCACCTTTTAGAGACAATATCTCTTCAATTAAGATTCACAACCATACCACTTCAACAAGTCACAACCATATGACTTTTCAATGAAAAGTTGCACCATTATGGTATGTAGGGATATATGACTTTAGAATTACAGCCCCTACACACCCCTTCAAATAAACTAATTAATTTATAAATTAATTCATAAGGATACAACTTTATAAAAAATCACATCTCTTCCTTCAAAAAATTACATCTTTTCATTTAGAAAGTCACATATTTTCATTTTTTTTAAAAATACTCTAACAATATATCAGCAAAAGCATCTATTACCTAAGGAGGCATGAAATTAAATATTAACATAATTAAAACCTTAGTTGTTAATATTAAAATAGAATACAAGAGTGTATCAAATAAACACTCACCGACGAATCCAAACATGTCTTTGGTTTAGCAAGCGTGGTGAATTCTTCTTGAGTCAAATGAAAACGTCGGGATTTATAAACATCATCTCCAGGGCTGAAGCATTAGAGTGAGTGATTTGAAACATAAAACTTAAAATATAATACATGCACACACATGTATTCACGCATATACATACATATTATTAGAAGCATGTATACATATAGTTGGAAGTATGAATCTAACCTTAAAGATTCAGACACATACCGTATCAACTGCAAGTCTTCATCCTCCCAATCGGAAACGGAAATTGACCCAGCAGCTTGAATCCTTTCCTGATCCTTAGCATCATCTTGGCCTTGCCCTGCATCGTCGGACATGTTATGATCTATTAGACCGTCCAATAACAACGATTATGTTTACCACAAAATTATATCTCAACTGTAATTCCTATTTCCTCACTCAAAAATATGACAAGCTCTCTGCAGCGAACTACTTGTCCCCTCCTGCACCCATTTTAGTTATAAAAAAGAGAGGAGAAAGTGTGTGCGCGTCTGTGTGTGTGTACTACGTACCTTGTGTGTAGTTCTCTAAATCATGGTTGTCTTCAAGATCATTGTTGGAGTTTGCTTTGTGAGAACCAAAATTGTTGGATTGGGGGAATTTAGGACATGGTCGAATGCCCTCGCCTTTATTAATATGAGCTTTGATTCTGGAAGCACCTCCTGCAAATACCAATTCACAATAGTTGCACTTCACCCTTCGTCCTCCCTCCAATGGCTCGGCGTGTTTCCACGCTTCATCATCCTTCGGCCTTCCACCTCCCTTTCCCATTCTTACTTTTCCTGCATAGTATGCAGTATGTTGAACCAAAGTAATATGCTTTCACAGGTTGAAACTCATTTACCTTTTCGGAGCATGATTTTTACTCAGGAAGGGATTAACGTGCAAATCTACCGATAGGAAGGAAATATTATTGCATTTTCAAACTTTAGGCTTACATTATTTCCAAAAAAACTTCAAAGCTACACTACTACTAAAAGAAAACTTTGAGGTAAATTAACACCTTTTCCGTCAGTAAAATCTAATATAATTTTCTTTTATGCAAGTTTCTATTTTTCCTACACATACGATTTAATCGAACAAAGTAACTAAGGAATGGAAATTATTATTATTATTATTATTATTATTATTATTATTATTATTATTATTATTATTATGCGCAGCGTAACTTGTGAGAATGATTCTTGCATCTGTTTAACTTCAAAGTACAGAATGAATACATAATTGTGCAAAGGCTTTTCTAAGCAGAAGTAGTAAACGGAGATGAAATCAGTTCACATAAATGCAAAGAGAGGAAATTACCGAATGCTATCTCAAGTGCTGGATTGAAGCAGCGTGGCGGGCGACTCCGATGAGAAACAGAAGAAAATGTTTCCACATATGGAAGATAGAATGGTTAAAGAGTGCTCCATAACAGGGAAAAAAGTTGTCCTTTCTCATCAACCATTTGAATAAAGCATCTGCGATACAGTTGGAAAACAGTCCGTACTACGTACGACTCAGTTTTTACCTCGCGCGAGTTGGTTCAGGACGTAGGAAACAAAACAGCTTTTGTTTCCCGGGCTTTATTTTTTTTAAAAAAAAAAGTGTTTCTTTTCAAAGTTTTCTGGTAGTTTTCCAAACAGACAGCTGCAAGTCGCACAGATTTCAACATTCAACAAAGCTTGGACATCCTGTGAAGGTGGTCCAAATAATTCTTGGGGCAACCATCTTTGAACCAATAGAATTACCAGAAGAGTTCTCTATGTTGAGTTATTATAGCCAACCTAACAACAAGCCCTTTATGGTGGTTGGGTTCTTGTGGCATAAGATAACTCTTCCGCCACTATTAACCCGGCTCTGAATGAACCACTTGTTACACACTTGGGGCCGTTTGGTTGGGTGAATCAGTTGGAATGGAACAGAAGAGAAACGTTTGGAAACACAGTAGAGAAGTACTTTTATGTAAATTAATATAAGTATAAATATAAGTATTTATTGATAAAAATTCAACTTATTTACATTTATTTTTAATTTTTAATTATATTATATTTATTAATTATATATATTATTAATTATATATATTTATATGTGCATTCGAATAGCAGTGCAATGAGCTGTTTTAAGTAATTTTAGGGTCAAATCTGTTTTTTGTTTGCAATTAAATTTGGCTTCCCACCATTTTTGGTGGGAAGAGAGCTTAGCACGCTCGAATGAAAATGGCTTCCCCCATTAAGCCATTTTCCATCTCAGATATTCAACCAAACGGCCATCGTTAATGAAAAAATCTCAATTTTCCATTTTCATCAACCCATTTTCAGCAAAGCAAACGGGACCTTATATGGAACACCAAATCCATGAAAATCTATCAAAATAGCTCTGCCTTTTTTTTTTTGGCAACCAAAGGCTCCTGATGGCTATATAGCAGTAGGCCATGTTGTGACCACCACACCCCAGAAGCCTTTGCTTGATAAAATTCGGGTTGTTTGATCAGAATTCACTAATCAGATTGAAACATATGATTGGATATGGGGACCAGGAAAATCCAATGACTCCAATAAGTTCAATCTTTATGAAGCAAGACCAAGCAATAGAGGCACTCAAGCTCCAGGACTTCTTATGGGCACTTTTCTATGGCTCAAAATGGTGGAAATACCAGTCCCCTATCTATAACCTGTCTGAAAAACACCAATTTAAACTTAGCCTCCATGCCTAATCTGTAACAAATTCAAGCAATAGTCCAAGCTTACTCTCCAATTATGTACCCACATCCTAGAAAAGAATACCTCCCTCCTTCTGTAAATTGGTTTTTCGCCAATGGATGATTACTTTGTAAAAGACGAGATGAATAACAACCTACCCCAATACAACCAAACGGTACTAATCTTCCCCAAGATCATAACAATGACTACTCATATTGGATGGATCTTCCAGCAGACAAAGCCAATAGGGAAAGAGTTAAAAGGGATGATTTACAGGACGTAGGAAAAAATAGCTTTTGTTTCCCGGGCTTTATTTTTTTTTAAAAAAAAGTGTTTTTTCATGGATGTTGTTTTTTCTTGTTAGATATGTTTAGGGTTGCTATACTTTCTCATTAATTTGACGTTAGTGGTATCAAAAGCATCTATTTCTACTAAGAATGAGTTTTTTTTTTCATCTCAATTTTTTTTAAAGTTTTGAGCCTACGGTTTAGCTATTAAGAAGCTAATTAATTAAAATATTTAAATAAATATGTAACAATCATTATACAATAATTGATCCATAACTTGCATATTACACGCACTACATGAAAGAAAAACAAACTAAAATGAATGTTCTTTTTTTTTCTGGTGAAGTACTAAAATGAAAGTTCTTGATAAACCTACAAAATGAGAGTACATAAAATTGACATTTTGACATCCTATTTAAGTTTAAATATGTTAATTAAAGGTCAATCTTAGAAATAAGTGAATCTATGAGTTGATAAATTGAGATCTTTTTATTACTCTTTGAAATTCCTAACTGTTCAATTATTTAATTACATGATATTGCATCAAATTCACTCAATGCATACTATGAATAGACTTGAAGACTGAAAAGGAGTGTATCAAAGGGGTGAAGAAAGCAAAGAGAAGTAGTGAGTCCGACACTGTTGCAACCAAAACATAGAAAGCTAAAAGAAAGTTAGAAGCCAAATGAAGAGAAACAGTGGGAAACGCTGCGTTTTGTTTTCTCAGGCAATGGAGATCTGATGCCTAAGTGAACGGTGGAGCCAAAAACCAGAAAAGGCAACCAAATGGAATTGAATATGGTCCGTTGGAAAATGTGGTAGAGAAGTAATTTTACACAAGTCGAGGTAAATATTCAAAGGAGATTATCTCGTTTTACAGAAAATACTGTACTTTTAAAAATAAATAAACTTTTTCAATCAAACGCAATGCTATCTCAGGTGCTGGATTGAAGCATACGGGGCGAGCGACTCTGGTGAGAAACAGAAGAACACGTTTCCACAAAATGAAGATAGAATGGTCGAAGCGTGCTGCCTAAAGGGGAAAAAAAGCCGTCCTTTCTCATCTACCATTCCAATAAAGCACCTGCGATACAGCTGCATAGCCTTCCGTGCGACTCAGTCTTTTTTACCACGGGCAAGTTGTCACGTGAAAAAGATTTTATGCAAGTCAAGAAGATTTTTCTGTCAATTTATACGTAACATTGTAAAAAGAGAGAAAATGCGTATGTTTATGTAACAATAGGGGTGTTTGGGAAAGCTTCTCAACACCCCAAAAGTACATTCAATACTGTTTTTTCGCAAAACGAGATAATTCCCTTCACACATTTACCTCGTATAATGACCTTAATTTTCGCATGTGCTCTAATTTAAGAGATGTCAAGTTGGGAAGAGTGATAGTAGGATGTTGCCTTTTAGAATCATCCACTGCAACCACATCTTCCATCCCCAAACAATGACTAATGGAAATGGTGTGAAGGTTTTTGAGGCATGCGAATAACTCTGGCTCCATCAACGTCTTCATTTGTTGGCATCCATTAACACGAAGATCTGTGAGATGAGAAAAGAGGGTGGATTCATGCAAGGAATCAGCATCTTCAAGTGACACTAAACTTTTCAACCGCCACGAATGAGAGAGGGATAGAGATCCAATAAGTTGGGAAGAGGAGCAAAAGCGGCAACCGCCACGAAAACAACACAAGTACTCCACATAATCACATTCCTCAATATCCAACCGTTCAATTTGGTGAGCATCATTGTTGTGGGCTGTATATGATAAAACCCTGCATAGGCATCTATCGCCTGTCCTCTCTTGGCAGCAATTAGATATATACAACTCATTCATGTCTTCCGGGAGTTCGACCTTTTCATTTCCCCAATCCATACCCTTAAAATTTATCCTTTTCATGTAAAAGTCTATTCCCACTCTTGAAGAACCAACACATCCATCTCGTAAAGTTAAACAATAGAATCTAATTACATCATGTTTCGCCATGAAGCTCACCCAGGTATTGAAGATGGTAACGTCATGGAACTCGGCTCCTATCACTTCCAACTTCTTCAAACCTTGAATACATCGTACTATTGCATCCGTAGACCATTGGGCACTACCTAGCTCAAGGCACTCTAAATTTATCAATTGGGATATGAGTGATTCTGAGATTACCAACTTATCTGCACGAATCAGATTCAGCCATCTAAGGTTGACCAATGATTCCAATCCTATCGGTGCTTTAGTGATTGCAGTTTCAGATAGATCCAATGATATTAGCCGTTTCAATTCATTAAATGAAGGAATGTTCGTCAATTTACTACATCCTGCAAGTAGTAATGCAATAAGACATCTCAAGCTCGATACGGATTTGGGCAAACACTCGATACGAGTCCCGGACAAATCAAGCGTTTTCAGAGCAGGCATGTTGTTGAAAAAGTCATCTGGGATGTAGTTTAGTTCTTTATTATGATCTAAAAGCAATATGGAAAGCTGAGAGCAATTGGGGTATGTCCCATCTCGAATTGTTTGTATCCGGTTTCCAGTCAGAAAAACTTTTTGTAGATCTCCTTTCCATCGGTCACCACATGGTATTTCTGTCAAATTGTTATAAGCATCTGCCATAATTCTGCCACCATATTCTGAAATACCAAAAGCCAGTACTCTAACAAATTTGTGTATCCTCCATAAACCATTATCTCGTTTCAGCATACTATGATTCCTTAATTTATCCAACATGTTGTAACCTTCATTGTACTGCACCCTCAACTCCTTTCCTTCATCCATGCTTTCATAAACAAATCTTCTTATCAAACGATTAACATCATCATCATCACCATCAAAAGATTTATCGGCAGTTAAGACATAATATAAGAAGAATCTTTGCAATTGGTTATTTAAGAAATCATAGCTAGATCTCAAAACTGGAAGTACCCATTTGTCTATTTCATATTGCCCATTGCTCAAGTTTTCAAGACATTCCAACATATGACTCCATTCCCTTGCCCCTTTTTCGCCCTTCATTTTTGTCGCAATCTTAACAATAGTAAGGGGTAACCCCTTGCATTCATATGCAACACACCATGCAATGTCCCTCACTTCCGAAGGCAGCCCCCCATGAAATGCCGTAATCTTTTCAAACAAAGCCCAACTATCTTCTTCATCTAAAGGTTCCACCACTAGTGTGCTTTTTTCGCAATCCATACCTTGACACACTTCCCATATACGAGTTGTCATAATCAATTTAATTCGATTATCTGACATCGGAAATCCAACCTCTTCCAGACAAAAATGATCCCAAACATCATCTAAAATAACGACACATCTTTCCATTTCTCTAAATGCTTGAAATAACTTTGGAGCAATTGTTTTAACCTCTGATTCATGAGATATATCCAACTTAATTGATCTAGCTATGACTTCTTGCAACCTGTAGATCTTGTTTTGTGATACAGTCACCCAAATAACTTTAATCTCACCACTTGCTTCTTTTAGAAGCTTGTCATGTATATGAGAAGCTAAAGCTGTTTTTCCTGACCCTCCCATTCCCCAAACTCCAATTGCTGACACACTGTCACCCATTATCCATTCCCATATTTGTTGAACATATCTTTGAAAGTTCTTCCCTATTAAAGCTGCAGTATGGAAGATATAACCTTTAGAATATCCTTGCAACAAGGATAGTAATAAATAATAGAGTAAATATGGCACTCATATTTTAAGCGATCATGTACATACTCTCTCTCCTGTCCCTATATGTAAATCGCATTTTGACATATTTTAAGAATTCAAAATGTAAGTCTCACCCCAATGAGTTGGATATATAGTTTATGCTGATAAGCTCATACCTTTTGGTAAGCTATCATATGAATTCACTCTTTCATCAGAATCAACACGTAATCTTTTATTGCCATCTTGCTTCTCAACTTGTGCATAGTGGTGCCTTGCTTTGTCATACACATTTTCCTTCTCTTTGTTCAGGTCACTCTTGAGCAACTTCAATGCCAGATCCTCCCTTTCTTTTTTACTGTCAAACTACATTATATTGTTTTCCATATCATTTATATGACTGAAAGAGGTCATACATGTTCGCAAGAGGTCATATATATACCTTAAATGGGTGATCTTTCTTCACATAATAATCCGATTGTTCCATGAACCTCATAACAAAGATGCCACAATCAAATCTACAAAATGAAGAGAACAGAATATAACGTCATACATGTAAAAACTCGTATTTTGAAAAAAGTAAAGCTTATCATTTTACATGAGCATTGTCCACTCACCCATTGGGTTGTGAGGGGATGTTATCTGGCATTTCCGTTTTAATGCATGTAAATGTCCCTTGTTCCTTGAATATTTCTTCCATGGCAAGTAACTAGACATGCATGCAAAGATTCTATATATTCAAAAGAATAATTAAAGGAAAATATCAATAAAAGATAGTTGAATTACTTAAACTCTAATTTGGTTCATTAAACATAATAAATCATTAATCAGGTTGCCTAACACAATCAAGAATTTAGAAGTTGGCTCAAATTATCTTCACACACCTTAGTTATTAAAAAATCAAAATTTAAGACAAAATCATACACCTTTGTTATTAAAAAAAATCATCATTAAAGACAAAGCTCATGCTATTGTTTTCCTATGACACCATTGCTATTGCTTGACTTCCTTACCCATGAAAAAAAATACTAAATTTCATCGTGGACAGGAATGGTGAAGATGAAGAGAAGGATTTTGGGTAGTAAAACAGGAATGGGTCATGAATGCTGAGAAGGGATTCCTTCGGATCTCTGTTGCGACGAGCTTCATTTTTCAAAAATTAAAATAATATAAATTTTGATTTTTCAACAACTAAGGGAATGGAGGTAATTGACCAAATTCATAAATCCCTAATTGTGTTAGACAACATGATTAATGGTTTATTAATTTTAGTGATCCAAATTATAATTTGAGTAATTCAATCATCTTTTACAGGGAGTTTCCAATAAATAATAATGTTATGAATATTGCAATTATCTAACACTCACCAATGTTTTGGTTGTCTTAATACGTTCTCGTTCACCCACATATGTGGGAAGAGAATCCCATATTTCAATCTCTTTATTCTTTAAATTGATAATGTATAAATAAAAATGTCCACCTGATTGCGGTCCAAAGTGAACAGGAATAAACACCTGTCATTTGCGATAGATAATAGAAATCAAAATTGATATATAACCGATAAAAGGGTAATCATGTTGATAAAGAAACTTCTCTTTGAAGAGTTGAAAATACGTACATTCTCAGGAGATTTCGGGGCAGACATATATTTTTCTCTCATTTTCTGCTTCTCAGCAAAGTCCTTGAAGTCATGCAAATCACATTTGACTGCTGCCGTCTTATGTAATCACCTCACGGATGAACCGTAAATAAAAAATATTGCCCATGAAATAGTTTTTAAAAAAAACTATGAACATAGATCATATAATGAAAAAGGGAGTAGGAATTCACCGAAAACATCACGGGAAGATACCAATTCAAAGGCGTAGCCTTCTTTCGCTCATCATCGGTTAATTTCTCAGCAAAAGCATCTATTACCTAAGAAGGCATGAAATTAAATATTACCATAATTAAAACCTTAGTTGTTGATATAGAATATAAGAATGTAACAAATAAACACTCACCGACGAAACCAAATAAGTCTCTGGTTTAAGAAGCGTGGCAAATTCTTGTTGAGTCAGATATAAAAGTGGGGATTTATAAATAATATCTCCAGAACTGAAGAATGAGAGTTAGTGATTTGGAACACAAAACTTAAAATATAATACATGCATACACACGCATGTATTCACGCATATACATGCATATTATTAGAAGCATGTATACATATAGTTGGAAGTATGACTCTAACCTTAAAGATTCAGACACGTATCGTATCACCTGCAAGTCGTCATCCTCCCAATCGGACACGGGAATTGACCCAGCAGCTTGAATCCTTTCCTGATTCTTAGCATCATCTTGGGCTTGCCCTGCATCGTCGGACATGTTATGATCTATTAGACCGTCCAATGAGAATGACTATGTTTGCTACAAAATTATATCTCAACTGTAATTCCTATTTCCTCACTCCAAAATATGACAAGCTCTGATCTGCAGCGAGCTACTTGTCCTCCTCCTGCACCCATTTTAGTTGTAAAAAAAAGAGGAGAAAGTGTGTGTAGTTACGTACCTTGTGTGTAGTTCTCTAAATCATGGTTGTCTTCAAGATCATTGTTGGAGTTTGCTTTCCGAGAACCAAAATTGTTGGATTGGGGGAATTTAGGACATGGTCGAATGCCCTCGCCTTTATTAATATGAGCTTTGATTCTGGAAGCACCTCCTGCAAATACAAATTCACAATAGTTGCACTTCACCCTTCGTCCTCCCTCCAATGGCTCCGCGTGTTTCCACGCTTCATCATCCTTCGGCCTTCCACCTCCCTTTCCCATTCTTACTTTTCCTGCATAGTATGCAGTATGTTGAACCAAAGTAATATGCTTTCACAGGTTGAAACTCATTTACCTTTTCGGAGCATGATTTTTACTCAGAAAGGGATTAACGTGCAAATTTACCGGCAGTGAAGGAAATATTATTACATTTTAAACTTTTAGGCTTACATTATTTCTAAAAAAACTTCAAAGCTACACTGCTACTAAAAGAAAACTGCCAGGTAAATTAACACCTTTTCCGTCAGTAAAATCTAATCTAATTTTCTGTTATGCAAGTTTCTATTTTTCCTACACATACTATTTAATCGAAAAAAGTAACTAAGGAATGGAAATTATTATTATTATTATGCGCAGCGTAACTTGTGAGAATAATTCTTGAAACTGTTTAACTTCAAAGTACAGAATGAATACATAATTGTGCAAAGGCTTTTCTAAGCAGAAGTGATAAACGGAGATGAAATCGGTTCATATAATCGCAAAGAGAGGAAATTACCGAATACTATCTCAAGTGCGGGATTGAAGCATCGCGGCGGGCGACTCCGGTGAGAAACAGAAGAAAATGCTTCCACAATTGGAAGATGGTATGGTTAAAGACTGCTCCATAACAGGGGGAAAAAAAGCTGTCATTTCTCATCTACCATTTGAATAAAGCATCTTCGATACAGCTGGAGAACAGTCCGTACTACGTACGACTCAGTTTTTACTCACGCAAGTTGTTTTAGGATGTAGGAAATAAAACAGCTTTTGTTTCCCGGGCTTTATCTTTTTTTAAAAAAAAAGCGTTTTTCAAAGTATTTCTGGTGGTTTTCCAAAGAGACAGCTGCAAGTCTCACAGATTTCAACGTTCAACGAAGTTTGAACATCCTGTGAAGGTGGTCCAAATAATTCTTGGGGCAACCATCTTTGAACCGATAGAATTACCATAATGCCCCGTTTGGTACACAGAATTGAATTTGATGGAACTGGAAGTGGAACTGAGATTAAAAGTATGTTTGGTATACGGGAAGAAGTGGGGTATTATTTTAATTTAATATTTATTTTATAGTACGAAAAGACTAATATACCCTTCTCCCTTTTTTTTCCTCTGAATCTCCAGGTTCGGTGAAACGAACCTTTTCCAGCTTCACTTTTTCCTCTGAATCTCCGGTCGCCGGAGATGAGCGAGTTCATTTGGCCCTTTTCTTCTTCCTCTACCTATTGGCCTCATCTCATTGCATTGATGCTAAAATCGATGGACCCACAAAATGGCGGTCGTCATCGCGATGGAAAACAGATCATTCGACCACATATTGGGGTGGCTCAAACGGACCCGACCCAACATCGATGGGTTGAACGGCGACGAATCGAACCATGTCTCCGTTGCTGACTCGAAGTCGCAAGAGGTCCCCGTCTCCAATGACTCTGCGTTCGTTGATTCTGGCCCAAGGCACTCATTTTAGGCAATAAGGGAACAAATATTCAGATCGAATGATAGCTCAGCGAATCCAGCTCAAATGAATGGCTTTTCTCAGCAAGCGAAGAATATGTAAGAAGGAATGTCGAAAAAAAATTCATATGAAAAGGCAACCCGTGCCGTCACCATCTGAAAAGCAACCCATGCCATCTGAAAAAACCATGGTAGTCCAGATCTCGTCTGAAAAAGCAAACCATGCCTCCTGAAAAAAACATGGAAGTCCAGATCTCGTCCAAAAATATGTTGTCTGTCGTCCTCTGTCGTTGAAGCCCACAGTTCATCGTCGTCTTTTAGGTTGTCACCGTCACCGTCGCCGTCTGCATCATGCTCACTGGAGTCACGAACACCTCCGCTATGCATCTCGTGGTTGACAATCGAACGGTACAACGGTTAGAGCATCAATTCCCAGCGAGGACCTGGATCTCCCGGCGAGCACCGCGGTCGGCGTCGAGGGTGGTGGGGTGGGAATTGTCGAGTAATCGTTGGAGGCGTGTTGGTGAGGAAGACGATCAGGGGGTATAATAGTCTCAGAAAAGATGGGTTCCATGGAACCCATCCAATTCTCAGCATATGATGAGGAACCCATTTCCAACGTTTTAGTGGAATTGAGAGTTTTCTGGAATTGGGTTCAAGGATAACAAACAGCCCATTATCTCACTTCTCACCCCAATTCTACTTCCATGAGTCCAGTTCAAGGATACCAAACGGGGCATAAGGATTCTCTATGTTGGGTTATTATAGCCAACCTAACAACAAACCCTTTAGTGTGGTTGGGTTCTCGTGGCCTAAGATAACTCTGCAGCCACTAACCAATGAACCACTTGACTACACATTAAGTTGATTTGAAAACACAGTATAAAAATATTTTTACATAAATTAAAGTAAATATATAAAAAAAACTATCTCATTTTACAAAAAAATATTGTTAAACATGTTTTTTACCCTCCTCAACACTTTGACAAACAAACTGACTTATATGGAGCACCAAGTCCTTGAAAATCAATCAAAATAGCTCTGCCCGTTTTTTTTTGGCAACCAAAGGCTCCTGATGGCTATATAGCTGTAGGCCATGTTGTGGCCTCCACAACCTAAAGCTTTTACTTGATAAAATTCGGGTTGTTCGGTCAGAACTCACCGTCAGATTAAAACATATGATTGGACATGGGGATCAGGAAAATCCAATGACTCCAATAGATTCAATCTTTATCTTTATGAACCAAGACCAAGCAATACAGACACTCAAGATCCAGGACTTCCTGTAGACACTTTTCTATGGCTCAAAATGGTGCAAATACAAGTCCCCTGTCGAAAAGCTGTCTGAAAATAACATGAGCCTGTTTAGGGACGTGGTAGGAAAGTACTTTTACGTAAATGAGGTATTTATGTGGAGGAGATTATCTCATTTTTCAAAACAATATTGTTGAAAGTACGTTTAAATTTTGAAAAATTTATTCCAAATAAACATCAATTTAAACTCAGCTTATATGCCTAATCTGCAACAAATTCAAGCAATTGTCCAAGCTTACTCGCCAATAATGTACCTACACCCTAGTGAAGAATACCTCCCTCTGTAAACTGGTTTTTCGCCAATGGAGGATTATTTTATAAAGGAGGAGATGAATCACAACCTACCTCAATACAACCAAACGGTACTAATCTTCCCCAAGATCATAACAATGACTATTCATATTGGACGGATCTTTTAGCAGACAAAGCCGATAGGGAAAGATGTTGGAAAAACCTAGTTATTTTGAAAATAGATTTTTAAGATTTTGAGGTAAAACCTAATTTTTGGAGAACAGATTTTGGAAAATAACTTTGAAGAGTGATTTATGTTTGAGAAGTTATTAGCTTTTACGGATTCCGAGGTAAAAAGTAGGTAAGAAAGAGGAAAGAGAAAGAATGAAAAGTAGGAAAGAGGAAAGAGAAGAAAGAAAAAGTATGAAAGAGGAAAA